>CAJHNH020002680.1:218035-233035 GCA_905116865.2 Candidula unifasciata | reverse complement strand
TATTAGCAAGCAGCTATGATCGGTGTGACTTTTCCAAAGTATTCGAACGATTCATCTGAAAAACACCTGTGTAGGTTCTGGGAACACATGTTAGTATGGACAGGGTTGATCCACTGCCCTTTGATAGGCCCTGGACGTCAGCATTCTCAAGTAAATGTTTTTTTAATAGTATCCGCGGGTAAGAGAATGGAACCTGAGCTTACTCATTTCTAGACGTCTCATCTGTCATTACAAAGTACTGTAATCGTAACTCAGCTGTCAGTGCGTTAGTAAGTACACGGGGTAGTTGACGGCATTCCACGTTAGATATCGGATTCTAAGGATCTGTTATCACTGTTCTCAGAGCTGACTCGCCCCCTCCCCTTTTCCACGTTCTACATTATCTCTTTTTGTTCAGCAATTGGCCGTAATCATTAATCGGTAATGATGACCAGCGAGGACTCTATGACAGGTATTACAGAAACAGCTTATCCTGCTCTAAATCTCTATAAATGTAAGTAAAAGTAAGGAACCCTTTTCCATGCCTATATTTTTTTAACAAAAGGCACTTGGTAGGTGATGTGATAAGCATCACGTTGCTCGCCTTTACTTCCTATGAATCTACCTGGTACCCACTCAAGGCTGGGTCGACCTGGGAGCCAAGGTCATTTCGGAAAAAAAAGTCCAGTCCGGACGATGGCATGACCATAACTAACGATCTTCCGATCCTCAGGCGAGCTTCTATCCGCTAGAACACGGCGGCTCCCTCTCTATTAATGTAGATATTTTCAAAAACTGCTAAAGTGCCAATTACTGCCTTTTTACAGATTACAGGCTTACTAAATTGAGGTACGACTGGAATAGATATTACATTCTTGAGCTCTAACGTAGGAGAATTATTTCTGGATCCTCTGTAAGGCGGAAAAAAAAAGGGGGGGGGGGGGGGGTTCTTATTTTCACAGTTCGGGGCAACTGCATTAGCTCTGCGATCCTTGATCCTCACACTGAAGAGTTTATGAAATGTGCAAAAATTAGAACCCTTGGTTCACCTTTTTACAAATGTAATTTCTATGAGAACTCTTAAGCACCCTGTGTATCAGCTCGGATAAGGCATCTGTTAACATTGTTCCAGGGTAATGTGACATATAAGGTAACACGCAAAAAGGCCCTACATGTTCTACTTTTCTTTTTAGCAATCATGGGGTGGTGAGCTCTGGTTGTTCGTCTACTTCCATACTTTAGTCTTGTTTTAGAACCTAGGTTTTACGTGCACATCCGTCTTACAGATCTTGCTTATTTTCAAGGACTGTTGGTTGCTTTTCTCTTAGGGGGATGTACTCCGACAAAAGAAAGACCTCTAATTTGTCGCCTTTTACGACAGGCTTTATGAGTGCAGTAGCTCAGTTTTGGCCACCACTCCCACTCCATCTCTCCCTCCCCCACCTGAAATGAGGACCCAGAACCCATTTGAAAGGTCGATATTTCAAAACCTATCAGAAGTAGAGAGGCCTTCTCCTTCTTTTTCAGTGTTTTCTTTTTTGGACTGAGACCGGAGTGTTTCGCATCTGAAAATAATAGAATCTCAATCTGACTGGCAGACTAAGAAGGCACTCCGTGCAACCTCCAACGAATTTATAACTGGAGTACACGTAACGGTTGCCTAAGCTAGTGTAACGGGTAGTCCTGTGCGGTAAGGTTCATATGTTAATATAGGGACGAACATTTTATATTTTATATTTTCAGAGGATGGGTTGGCTCCTACGTATTTGGTCATGCTAAATAATTGTCATTTAACAGAGGGTTGAGTGCAGCGCAACGAAGTAAACAATGCTGTTGCATATTACCTGGCCATACATGGCGTACCGCTGGTCTGTTGAAGCTAGGCTCGGCTACTGTACCATCACAAGCCCTTCATAGTGGTGTGAAGTTGTAAATGTCAGCCCCAGACAACGTACTCTTCGTTACGGTGAGAGACGAACAGAATATAAATGCATTATGTGGCCAACGAGGCGTCCGTGGCTTAGGCGTAGCAGTCCGACTCGTAATTTTAACGTACCGAGATCGAAACTAACTTACTTCCGGCTGCGTGGATTTTTATCATGGTATTAGTAACCACGGAAATGAGATGTCTGAGAAGGGCTGTAGGAGTGACCATAAGAGATAAGATCAGGAATGAGATCATAAGAGAACAAGTCGGCACAGAACCAATTCTGGATTACATACAAAGACAGCAAGTGAAATGGTTTGCCCACTTAGAGAGAATGCCTTGTGACACCATACCATACAAAGCATACATGGAAAGAGAAGAAGGACGTAGAGCACGAGGTAGACCAAGAACAAGATGGAAGGATAACATCAGAAAAACTCTACAACAGCACGATGTGCCTATGGTCGAGGCAGCCAGAAGAGATAGAAACAGAACCTTATATCTCCCTCGACACCCACAGCGGTAAAAGAGGAAGTGAAGAAGAAGAAGAAGAAGATTGGGCGTCGCAGGTCGACCCAGCCTATAATGGGTACCAGGATGTATAGACGGCCGGCGTAATGCTGACCACACTACCCACCTGGAGTCGACGGTGTGTAAAAATATGGACACTTTTCCCATGTACCCTTTTCACACCTAACAGACGTTCTTTACAAGCGTTGCCCGAAAATCCTTAAAATGCTTCACGTCTTGTTGAGACAAGCGTGGATCCGCAACCACATATGTCCAGAGTGATCAAAGGCAAATGGGGTCTACATTCCCAAAGAGCAGGACTCGAAGAGTCTTTCCCAATTCAGGCCCATCTCGCTGTTGAATGTCGAGGGTAAGATATTCTTCTCAGTCATGGCTCGCCGGCTCACACAGTATCTGATGTCTAACAAGTACATAGATACGAGTGTTCAGAAGGGTGGTATTCCAGGCGTTCCTGGGTGCCTTGAACACGCGACCATGATTTGGGAGGCTATCCAGAGAGCCAAGCATGAGAGAACTGATTTGCACGTTATATGGTTGGACTTAGCCAACGCCTACGGGGCAGTCCCCCATAGGCTACTGTGGCGAGCCCTTCGCATGTTTCACGTACCGACACAGATCAATCAAATGATCGAGCAATATTTCTCTAAGTTCGCTTTGCGCTTCTCTACCTCGACGTTTACCACGAGGTGGACTGAGTTGCAGATTGGGATAGCTATGGGGTGTACGATCTCACCTATACTGTTTGTCATGGCTATGCAGATCATGTTAGAAAGGGGCGGCCGGCTACGGACTGGGCCTTCAAATAGGGGATCACTGGTTGCCGCCACTACGCGCATTTATGGATGACACGACTATAATAACGGGCAGCGAGGAGTAGGCCCGCACGATCCTGAAAAGATTGGACGCGGTGGTCCAATGGAGCGGTATGCAGATCAAACCGCAGAAGTCGAGGAGTCTGTCAATCCATAAGGGCAGGGTGTCGGCGACCAGTTTTACGGTGGCAAGGAACAAGATCCCTACGGTTCTGGAGGAACCGGTGAAGAGTCTCGGTCGCGTTTACGATTCGAAGTTATCTGATAGAGCGGAGGTCCGGCGAATACACGAGTCACTGGCTACAGGCCTGCTCGCGATCGAGCGATGCAGGCTGATCGGAAAATTCAAGGTATGGTGTCTCCAATTCATGTTGATTCCAAAGCTCCTATGGCCACTGTTAGTCTACGAGGTGACGATGACTGCAGTGGAAACCATGGAGAAGAAAATCAACACAGCCTTGAGAAAGTAGATTGGTGCACCGCCTTGTCTGACCGACGTGGCTCTGTATTGCAAACAGGCTAAGCTGGTACTTCCGTTCAAATCGATAACCGAAGAGTTTAAAGTCGGCAAGGTAAGGCTCGCCATGCTTTTGCGCGAGTCTTCAGACCCAAATGTCATCGCTGTCCAGCCCGCTCTAAAGACTGGCCGGAAGTGGAGGGTCCTCGATGCGATAGAATCTGCCCAGAATGCACTAAAATTGAAAGAGATAATGGGATACACACAAACCGACCGTCGAGGCCTAGGGCACGGGAAGGTCAATTGGTGGTCAAAGGCCTCAGCCAAAGAGCGCCGAGACATGGTAATACAAACGGTGAGGGACAACGAAAACGAGGTTCGGGTCCAGAAAGCAGCCCAGCAGTCGCAGCAGGGCCATTGGGTCAGCCTGGAGAGCGCATTGCCAAGAATACTCACATGGGGTGAGATCTGGCGGATGACCCCGCTGCGACTGAGCTTTATCGTTCGTTCGGCGTACGATGTATTACCGTCCGGTGTTAACATGGTTAAATGGTCTGCGATCAACGATCCGACTTGCCCGTTTTGTAAATTGAAGCATACTCTTGAGCACGTCCTGTCCGCGTGCAGGAAAGCCCTAGGTCAAGGCCGATACACGTGGCGACACAACAAGGTGCTAAAAGAGTTAGCAGCCGTTGTCGACCAGGCTAGAATGAGGGCTAACGCCAGAGCCAGTTCTAGCATCGTCCCCATTCGTTTCCTCAAGGCTGGGCAGGTTCCAAAAGGTAAGGTCAACCAAAACGCATTCGCTCCATCTGTGCTAGCCTCTGCGAGGGACTGGTTACTGGCGGTTGATCTGCCAGGCCATGAACGGTACCCCGAGTTGATTCGTAAGACCGGCCTGCGACCGGACATCGTTCTCCATTCTGCGCAAAAACGTCAGCTCATCCTGATTGAGTTGACCGTCCCGTTTGAGTCGCGTATGGAGGAGAATCATTTGTACAAGCTCGAGAAGTAAAGTGATTTAGCAGCCGGTCTGAGGAGAAACGAGGCTTACACAGTACGGGTATTTGCCGTCGAAGTGGGAGCGAGAGGCCTCGTTTCCACTTAGCTCTACAATGTGGTGAAAGAACTAGGATTGCGCGGTAATGAACGGAAACGAACACTCAAAAAACTGGGAGAGGTGGCCGAAAGGGCCTCTAGCTGGCTTTGGACGCAGCGCAACATCGTAGGGGACGGGCCTCGGTGAGCTGGTCCGGGTGTCTAGTGGAAAAGGGTTTCTCACCCCTTTGAAAGTCCATCGTGTCCGAATTGTCTGCCAGTGTTCCTCTGCCAACTGCTAATAAAAGTCCAACATGTGTCCTGTAAACCAAAGTAAGCTTGTCGCTCGGTCGTCCAGGCATGCTGACTGCTTTAATTAGGCTGTCGTGGCGGCTTCTTATCTCACAGTACCTCCTTCGAAACCACCAAGTCGTCTTGTCTCTGGCCGAAAGAATAACACCATCCGGTAATTCCGTGCAGCGGGGAACCAGCCCTGAGCTTCATGAACTCATGAGGGCCCACCTCCGAATGCGTCTAGGAATCGTGGGCCGAAACGCGTGTCGACGAGGATAATTTCTACTGACGACTGGTAGATACCTGCTGTACTTGCTCCCTGTGAGTTTATTCCTATTGTGGCCAACATCACGCCCGTCGTCTTCACTTCCAGGAAGTTACCTAGTACCGATTCTAAGCCGTCTCCATCATAGTTCCAGGGTCACAGCTTAGGGGAGAACCATACTGGGAAAATTAGCGGAACACTGTATCTGCAACAGTCGTAGTGTCATCATACGGGTGAATAACGGCAAAGAGAGGCATACACGTCATCAACATTACCGTTACTGAACAATTTTACGCCATAACCTAATCTGTGACACGTTTTCATAATTTAACAGATTTCATGTTCACATAATACCAGTCAGTTTCATGTGATACAGTGTGAGGTTTCCGTTTATCCACAAAGCTACATATTGTGACAACTGGACAGAATACCGAACCACTACGAATCTACAAATTAGTTTCGTACTCTCTATACTCGTTGCAGATTGTTCGCACTGAAAGTGATGAATACCGGACAAGAGTGAGCGCTGTCTTCGTTTCTTTATCTCTAGTACCAAAAAAGCTGCGTTAGAGAAGTGTCTGCAGGCTCAGTAGTTTTGAATCTGATTTCACACCGACGAGGTTATTTTTAATTAACTATGTCTCACAGGTTAATGTATCCTACCTGTTCTCATAGGTTAATATGAATACTAGAAACCGTCTTTTGGAGTATATGCACCAGACGCGAAGGTAATAATACAACCTGTTGAGAGCCGATACGAGGCTAGCAAAATATCCATTACTTTACTGTATCAATCATCATCCAGATGTCCCCAGAAATCAATGAATCTGGACCTGTCAAGGCTAGCAATATAAAATGCTTGACCAAATATATCAGCTCTATTTTTAAGGTAATGAACTCACTGAACTCAAGCTTTGACAGGGGTAAAAGGGGATAGGGGGAATACACACAGAGAAACAGTTTAACGTTTCTGCCGAAGCCTGTACCAGCGAGCAATTTAAACAACAATACAATAATTCTTGATAACAGCTTCCATGCAATCACGTCTACATTCCTAATTTTCAAGAAGATAACTTTGTAATGCCACGTGTGAGTCTATATATGTATCCTGTTTTCCTTTCAAGAAAATAAATTTCGCCCACACTGCTTCAGCGAGTTCACAAATTCATAAACATAACTGAAAATGTTTCAACTGTCGATCCTTTCATCTAAATTAATACTAACTTTTTGACTAAGCAAATAAGGTTCATTCATTCATTCAGTAGCATGTCCCTCGCGGAACCTCGCTGCCATAACAACCCTCCGGAAAACCTTCCCACCCTGAGCAAGATGTCCTGCGTCTGATACACCCATCTGGAGATCATCTGCCACATCCTGCACCCATCTTCTCCTTGGCCTTCCTCTTCCTCTCTTCCCAGGCATATACCCCTCCATTATTGTTCTCTCTAGACTTCCATGACGTTTCAAGTGACCAAAATATTTCAATTTTCTTTGTTTTATTGTCTTTACTAGCCAACCCTCTTCAATATTCAGCTCTTGAAGTATGGATGCATTTGTTCTTTTCTTTACCCAAGATATACTTAGAACCTGTCTGTAACATTTATATTCAAATGCATTTATGCGAAATAAGGTTAAAGATATGAAAATAGTAAGATAATTTGATGCTTTTTTCTTATATTCCAGACTACTTGTCATTATTATTTATTATGTCTTTTCCTTAATTCTGGCTCTTGTAGTTTAAATTATTTCTGACAGTCTACCCCTCCCCCTCCCCCACCCCGTTCCACGCCACTATGCCGAAACTGTTTACAATCCCTTATCTTAGTTATTCAATCCACCACCCCCCCCCCCCACCCCCACCCTCTTTTTCCCCACGAGATGCTTGATGGGTACTCATACTGTAAAATGTTTTTTTTTTTTTTTAACTTTATGGAATCAAACACTGGGGGAAAGGGGGATATAATGGGAAGGGGGTAGAATTAGCTGCTCTCATTGGGAAGACTCATGTTCTCATCATAAGTAATGTAATGGAAGTATATTCCAGAAGACAAAATCGATATCATGGTTCTATACTTTTCGTAGCACCTATCATGCAACCAATTATCCCCAGACTCAAGAACTTCGTCTCTTGTACCGTCCAAAGTGTGGCATACACAGGCAGTGAAAACAGTATCAAAGCTTTCATTTCTCCTTTAGAAGTGATCACACGACAACAATAATTTGCAGTATGAGAGATACACGGTTTGTTCACTGATTCCCAAATGGCTTGAACTAATAGTGCTCAATTTACTTATCAAACCTGATGCAGTTTATCCAAAAAATTGTTGTTCCGGCAAAATGTTTCTGAAATTAATCTTAGATATGACACAAATAAAGAAATAAAAAAAAAAAAATAGAAAACTGCCAGTGTGCAACATCCAGATTGTTACAGGTACTTGTTCCTATGACCAAGCAGCATGTGATTATATACTATGCAATACTGATGTAGTCTAGCCTTATATGCCCTATACGCTTAAAGGCGTGAAAAAGGGTTGTTTACTTTTTTTACTCACTTTTTAATAATTTAAAATGATGACTTGAAAAAAAAAAAAAAAAAAAAAAAAAAAACTTCGTTCTGCATTAGTCAACCCGGTGACACAAAGTGCCACCATATGCATCAGGATCACCATGGCAAAAGTCCTAGAAACCCCGTTTAACCGTTATGTTATATTAGGGCTCCCGACAACAGCCGGAGTGGGATTTTGAAATAACGAGAAATTGAGTCTCGTATTGGGACGTCCTTTCAGGTGGTAAATTTTTAAAAGCCTGTCGTCTGCGTCTCGTTGACGCATTGACGCTATCATCGTCGATAGGTCAGTCAGATGTTTACTTTTTTTTAACCCACACTCCTCGGGTTGGGGGAGGGGGTGAGTGATGTCGTGGAGGAAACCCCCCCCCCCCCCCCTCACTTTTCCCTCAAAGGAGGTGGGGAAGAAATAAATATGCCTTTCTACGTCTTTTCGAATGCACAAAGGTTGTCTCTGGGCAGCTACTCTGCATTGTAATATTTGAACAAAGTAATCCTATAGTTATTGCCCTTTAAGTTTGAAATGGATGCCTGTTTTACTTTTTTATACTTCAATCGGAGATAACTACTTCGCATACGCAAACGTATTGATATTTTTATTTTTTTATTTTTAGCTAAGGTATAGAAAGTATGCTCGTATACTAGTGAGATATTTGATCAAAACAGACAGTACTGCAACAAATAAAAATAAAATAAAAACCAGATGGATTTATATAAATGACAATCTAGCTCTTAAGTACTGCAAAAACTATAATAACTGTTTCACTACTTTTTTTGGGACGGCGAAGACAGGGAAAACTGACTTATGGTTGCCTGACTATCGCTGTCGCCAAAGACTGTGCAGGTTAGCATGTTTAATTTTGCCCCTTACAGAAAAACATCACCTTAACGGGTGTTGAACTCGGGTATCCACAGCATGGCAACCGCTCGGCCAGCCGTTCTCGTCTATTAACGACTGGCTGCTTGTAAACATCAGTTGCCTAATCCTGTATACTTCTTTTATGAAAACACTAACGATTAACAGTCAGCTTTGTAGATATTAATTTAAATATCCTATTTAGCAAATGAAATCCTTAGTTACTGAAAAGAACACAACGCTGTTATTCTGACATTCAAAGGTATATTCTTGCACACTAAAATACCTTATGGTTTAACTAATCAAGTGACAATTTATCTGGGTAAGCGGTAGTTTCTAGGCGTACGTGGTTTCCCATCAGTATGGTATGTGGCTTCCTATGCATCAGTCAGCTACTAGCATCTCCTAGGCATGAATGCAATCAAATCTATGACGTGGGCCTGTTTCTGAAGTACCTGGGGCAGATCTCAATGACTCTCCTGGCAATGGTGAAGCGTCGCAGGGTAGCTTGGTTTGGGCACATGGTGAGACAGGATTTGATTGCAAAGACTGAATTAAACATAGTCCTGGCGACAAATAAGTATATGCAGATCATTATACAGCAGCGCTATCGCAGTCAGCACGCAGGGTTGGCCAGAGAAGGAGGAGAAAATTTACAGTAGTCAGGAACTGCCTGGCTAACCTTGCAAAATGGAGTCTGAAATGATCTGTTGAAAACAGACATTTCGCCCTTTGAAAATTAAAGGACGTGATGTCGAAGAATTTTATTGACGTATTGTTGTCCATTCAAGCGTCCTTTCTTTGCAAATTTCTTCTTCTTCTTCATTTAACCTTGACCACTTTCAGCTAGGTCAGAAAACATTGCTGCTCTCTGCCCTCTCCGCTTTATTTGTGGTGGCATTTCTAATCCTTGTCTCATCTGGTTTTGGATTGTGCTTCAGTGTTCTGTCACTCAGTGTTTGTTGTTGTTTCTTGTCGTTTAGCTTTTTTCGTAACTGGCTGACCTTGTGCTGCGCTCCGGATCATTGGATTGGCTGCTCGGCCGTCAAGTCGATTGTGGGTGGGTTTGATTGGCCGTTTGGTGTGTCCAAGGACGGGGATCTGCTTATCCTAAGAAGAACCAGCAGTTATGTGCTTTGGGCGGGTAGCAAGAGGTTATGGAGGTGTCTTGTGTTGTTTCGTTGGTCTTCTTGTATCCTGGCTGTCGGGTGCGTCTCCTACATAGGGTTTTGAGTGGTTTTGTTGCTCGCGGTGTCGTCTCTGGCGTTAGTTTTTGTGGTAGAGGTGTCGGCCTTGTTTGGCTTCAGGTTTTAGCGGTCGTATCGGTTCTTCTGGTGATAACCATTGTATATGGTCTACTGGCAAGGCTGGGTTGAAATATATCAGATCCTCCAGCTCCCTGATGCGTTGATGTATGTGCAAAGTTGTTTTTTCCGTGAACTGCCACGTCAAGGGCGTCGACCCTTTCTTGTCTGGAACTTGACAGGACTTTTTCTGGGGATCGGTTCCCTGTGATGTGGGTGACAGTATTTGCTGTTTACTTGCTGCTTCTTTCAGTGCTTTTTCTCTGACCTCCATTACTCTGTTGGTTGCTTGTAGCTCCTTGCATAATCAGTTGTTTTCTTTGTATACATTCCGCAACCTTTCCTATGTTTCAGCAAGGGCTTTTTTAATAATAGTGACTTCTTTCGCGAGCAGCGGCTGGTCTCTCGCAGATAGGTGAGGCTGATCTTCTCTTTCTCTGCTTGGATTGACTGCTCCTTCTGTGTCTGGATAACAGCCATGATGTGCCCCTTAAGTTTGCGCCTTGTCTGTTTCTATCCGCTTCTGTGTTTCGAGAGTCGCCAGCATGATTGTTCTCAGACTTGTTAATTCATCCCTTTCTTCATCTCGTTGGGATCTGAGGGCTGCTTTCTCGTCTCTGAGAGTCTGGATCTCACTTTCAAGGCGAACTATCTCGATGTCCAGTTTAGTGATGATAGCTGTCGTTACGCCTTTGATTGTCTCATGTCTCCTGCGGGCTTCGTGATATGGAATATTCTTGCGGATGGCCGTGGTTGTTATGTTTCTTGGCACTGCTGGAGATATCGGCACCCCAAGTACTGGGCGGTGTGCTGGCCTAAGCAGTTCTGCTCGGATTAATAGATCATTGTTGTAACTGATCATACCCCGCATCTTCTACCCACGGCTGCTCTGTGACGATGCTTGTCAGCCCAAAAACTGTTGATTTCGACAATGGCTGCGCGGAAGGATATGTCCTTGGTGATGTTTTTGTGTACAAAGTCCAGCGTCATGAGGTCTATTCTGAAAAGGTTGGTCAAACATTTGACGTACCAGAGGCAACGACTACGCAGTTCAAAAAGCAGTTGTAAAGACGTTCAAGGGGTGACGAAGCGGAATAAAGCGACCATCCTCTGGGTCGTCCAATGTGATATCTCTCTTCAGCTGATCGATCTTGGAACCGATGCTAAAGTTGTTTGATTGTTCTCTCATGGACGTGTAGATGTTTTGCAACATTTGACTTTTGATTGCAAAATTGGTCAATGGCAATGTTACCCTTATTGATCGATAGAGATTCCATACGTGTCTGCTGGAAAATAAACTTATAATGTTTTAGTGTAGTGTTAGATTTTTTGCTTTATAGGTCTCAGTTGCGCGGTCAGTGAATAGAGTTTACCCAAACTGATGTTGCTTTCTCGTGCGCCCATCATAAGCTATGCTAAAAAATATATGATCATAAACACAACTGACCACTGCGTTGTAAAGATTATAAAAACACACTTAATTCACAATAAGATGTCTATTTGACACTGTAAACAACAATCAAGCCAGCTTTTTACATACGCTAGTATAAATTTTACCTATAAACTAACAAACAACCTGCCAACGAATAATTATGCGTTACACAGATTAAAACAATATTTGAATATCTCCTGACTTCAGGTTAATGTGTAAACTTGAGGCTCCCAACGTAAAACTGCTAGGCATTTGAACGGGATTTTTCTTGTATTTGTAAATGTGGACTAATACCCACCAACTACACAGATAAATGGAGAGAGAAAAAAACCCAGAAAAAGTTGAAGCCTTTAAATATCTTGTCTACCATATATGCAAAGATGGCAGCGGTGCCAAAGAGATGGAGACAAGACGATATGGCAACAGCCGCGATGTTGCAGCTGAATACGATGTAGAAGAGCTGATATCAGCATCGCAGTTAAGGTCATTATTTACAAATCATTGGTATTGTCTATTTTCTTATACGGATGTGAAAGTTGGGCTCTCACCGTAGAAATGGAAAGGAGGATTCAGGCTTTCGAATGTAAATGCTGTAGGCGCATTTTATGAATTAGTTATTCAGAACACAAAACTTATAAATATGTCAGAGACAAAATATACAGATTTCCAGGATATCAGAAGCCTCTCTTGGCAATGTGAAGGGTCGCAAGCTAGTTTAGTTTGGACATGTGGTGGGACTTGATTTGATTGCAAAGACTGTGTGCTTCAAGGAATACAGGGGAACATTGGGGGGGGGGGGGGCGTATTTGAAGCAGAGGAGGGCAAAGAAGAAACTGGAATAACAACATCAAGAAATGGAAGCGGGAGGGTGAGACTGAATACAGACATGTTTGCAAATATCCTCTTTTCTCCCACATAAAGTAAAAAATAAAGTAAAGATCCCTTTTCACACCTTTAGGTAGTTCTATAAATATTGTTTTTTTCTATCTGGGCCGTTCAACACAAAAACACCCCCATGCACAACAAGGAAGCAGAATTCGTAAAGCATGACAAAACGGCATACACGTATCAGTAAAGTTTATTGTTTTCTCACTACTGAGAATTATAAGACACAACAGGATTAAACATAACCAGAACATAAAATACCAGTTTTGGGCGCCTGCCATGTTAAAAGCAAGATTTGAAATTATAGCTTATGTACACCAATCATATCCAGTTTTGTCCTTTTTAGGATGAAATTTTTTGTTATTTGAAGCCCCACCTTGGCTTTTGCCAGAGGCCCCAATTTGGCAGGCCATAAATATGGCCAATTGCATCAAGGCGATTTATGGGACCTCTCCACGGCGATCCTCATCCATATAGTGGCACTTTGTGTCATCGGGTGTTTATCGCTTGTGTGATGTCCTAGTGGGGTATAAAGTCAGTCAGTCAGTTATAGCTTATGTCAAAACAAAAACAAAAAACAAAAATGATAAATGATGTCATCTTTAAAACCATAGTAAAACGCATCTTAATGTATAATATAAATCGACGTGGATAGGAAGTAAATATGTAAAACGTATTTAGTCACAAAAAGCTTACATTCTTTGACAGAAACTGAAGTCACAAGCTACACTTTGGATTATTAATTTTGTGAAATATGCTATGTAAAGAAAGATGACTCATTACTACTACTACTACCCTCTCTCTCTCTCTCTCTCTCTCTCTCTCTCTCTCTCTCTCTCTCTCTCTCTCTTTCTCTCTCTCTTTCTCTCTTTCTCTTTCTCTCTCTGTATATATATATATATATATATATATATATATATATATATATATATATATATATATATATATATATATAAATAAATCAATGTTTCTGTGTTTGTTTATGAGCTATAGACTCGGAAACTACTGAGCTGATTTAGCTGAAATTTTCAGGATATGTTTGTTTTGATACCGGATGTTAACCCATCATGGTTTGAAATGCAACCTGTCATTGTTAGAGATAGTTTGCGACAATTTATGCAAAAATATTCGAAACTAATATTTAAATTTTTAGTGACATCTAATTATAGCCACGTTACTTAATGCGCATGTGCGATCGATTTACCCTGCATGCGCAGTTGTGGCGCTCCATCGTCAACATCCGCCCGCAAAATAAGAAGGAAAACGACCATCGGCTTTTAGTTGTGTTATCTAGAAATATCTAAAAAGGTAAGAGCATTTATTTCAGTAACATTAATCAGTATGTACATGTTTTTTGTTTACTTCAAACAAGTGTGCGCCACTTCTTAAATCCCGCAATGATACATTTATACACATTATCATTATCTGTTATCTTTCTCATACTCATGGGTACAACTACAGTTTTGGTTGGTTTTCGTCTGTTATTCAAAAGAATTATATAAATTTACACGACATTCCGTCTCAGGTCAGTGTTAGATTCTAGAAATATCTCAACAGGTGAGCGCATTTATTTCAGTGACATCAGTCAGCATGTACATGTTTTTGTTAACTTCAAACAAGTGTGAACCACTTCTTAAATCCGGCAATGATAAATGCATACACATTATCATTAATCATTATCTGTTATCTTTCTCATACTCATACTCATGAGTACAACAGTTTTGGTTGGCTTTCTTCTGTTATTCAAAAGAATGATATAAATTTACATAACATTCCGTCTTAGGTCAGTGTTAGAATCTAGAAATATCTCAACAGGTCAGCGCATTTATTTCAGTGACATCAGTCATTTTGTACATTTTTTAAACTTCAAATACATGTGTGGACCACTCCTTAAATCCCACAATGATAAATGTATGCACATTATCTGTTAGCTTTCTCATATTGTCTTACATACCGCATTTTCGTACTATTTGCTGCCCAGTTTCTATGCAGTTCCTCTTGAGTCAAAATAGATTGTTATCTCATGCTCATATTTTCATTTATTTCAGCGATACTTCAAGTCACATTTCATTCAAGCTATTGATGATCAGCGCTCACAAAATTTGCAATTATGCTTCCCAAACGACAAGCGATTGGCCCATCTACACCTAAAACACGCAGGAGAAGGGCATTAATTGCTTCAGAAACAGACGAGCAATGTGAGGTAAGACTGGAAACCATTCTAGTGCCCACTGCTGAAGCCCGTTCAGCTCAATCATACCGGCAACGGAAAGCAAGACTAGAAAACATTCGAGTGCACACTGCTAAAGCCAGATCGTCTCAGTCAGACAAGCATCGAGAAGCAAGACTGGAAACCAATAGAGTACTCACTGCTCAAGTCGGTTTTTTAGACACAGTCGAGCAACGGAAAGCAAGACTGGACACCGTTCGAATGCGCACTACTTTATCCAGGAGAACACTGCATGTTGATTTCAATCTTGGTGCATTCCATTAAAACAGCAATTATGATTACAGTCTTCATCCGCAGGTGCTTATTGGCAAACTGGATAAATTGTGCGTACATTGCAGTGCCTTTAAATTTAAGAATGACACGCCAAGTATGTGCTGCGCTGGTGGAAAAGTTAAATTGCCAGTATTAAATTCACCACCCGAAC
>CAJHNH020002680.1:210535-213035 GCA_905116865.2 Candidula unifasciata | reverse complement strand
AGAATCTGGATAAAATGTCAAAAGGACGCTAACTGCCAGTTAGATTCTTATTTTAAAATAATTCAGTCAATATTGTTTATAAACTATATCGTGTTTGCTGAACTTGTTAATACATACGTGTTATCTGTGAACTGCAGAAGATAAAACAAAATTAAACTTGCCAACGCCCTTTGTTTAACATTCACAAAACACATTTACCAACAACTAATATTTCATGAATCGTTTATTCACCTGCAGAACACATACTTTACAAACATAATCAGAAGACCAGTTCAAGGCGGGAAAACGTTTGCTTTACAAAATCAAATGAAAAACACGTAAAAGGGAAAAAAACGAAAACAAGTCAGGCATGCAGTAACGAAAACGATCCCCCAGAGGGATCCGAGTTCACATGTAAACAATCAATACTATCACAATTCTCATTGACAAAAGTAACAATTAAGTAATCAGTATTTAAAAAAAAAAAAAAAAAAAAAAAAACTAAGCACATCACAATTAATGTTAATGAATACATCCGATAGAAGTAAGGATATATACATGGTCGTGACCCACATATGAATGCTAGATATCATAAAACTGAGTGGCTGCCAGGGAATAAAATACATGTTATTGTATGGTAAAAGCAAGTAATCATAGGACTAATTGTCTTTTTGTTATAATAACAAAAATTTAGTGGCCTATATTTTCAGCGACGATGTATTAATTCCTATAATTAGGCAAGGGGTAACTTTAACCATGTTCCTAACACTGCTCGTTTATTTGTTAGAAAAACGTTTTTTTTTTATTTGCTCCACAATAATTATCTCAGTATGTGGGTATCGTTCAATTATATACTTGTTACATTATAAATGTTGATTATTATATTTACTTTTGTTGTTGCATGATTTGCGTGACATGTTCAATGTTTACTAATTACTCTGATTTTGAAAGAGAGCAAAATTTACAAAAGCAGTAATTTATTACTGTAGCCTTCGGGTGCTCTAATATAAGCCTTGAATACGGCTGAACATGATATCTAGCAATTGTTCATGCTGCTGGTGTGATTTGTTTTCTCTTTGGTGGTTTAATATACAGTGTAATTTGCAGAAGTCAGTATATTCCAATTGTGCTTAAGAGTGTTTTCACAGACATAATTAAAGAAAAATATATTTTACAAAATGAAGGGTCTGAAAATGTGTGCTAGTGAAGGGATTCAAATCAAGCTTTTCAATTCTTTTCGTAAAATGTTTCTCAGTGTGTTATCGATGAGCTGTGACACACGCGCATAAACACAAGGATCATAATTCCAAGTAATTATATATGCTAGTTTCATCTTGTTATCTGTGTTCTTCTTCTTGTCGTCTTCGCTGTTGTGGTCTGTGACAATACGCTCGGTGACTTCAGAAGGTCTTTCCTTAACCTACTTTTATTTCTTTGTATTTTGAAAGTATACAGGAAAATAGGGATTTGGATACATTCTTTATTTTAAGTAGGCGAAATGAACAAGCATTTAATTCTCCTGGGATGTTGGCGATATCACACACTAAAACTGTTTCCCAGACGTTAAGTGTTGAGGTACAGAGATAAGACTGACCAAGCAGACTTACTGACTGGAGATTTGCACACCATCTGTTGGTGTCAGAAATGTTATCTCCTAGCCAGACTTTTAGGAGCAGCTAACTCCGGCTAATTGTGTTTAATTCCCCCTGAGGTTACCTAACTCGACGGCAGGTCCGACGGTCACTATTGACATGGTGAGCAGAAAGTGTTAACAGAAGGATTGACACCGTCTGATTTTATTGTGATGGCAGGTGAAGTAGCCAGAGGTGTGACTTGGCCTATTAGCTTTGACCAGCTTAATTGAACCAGGAGATCCTAGCGTGGGAATTTAAATAAGTGTTGTACAGCCCTGACTGACAGCGAATAAACTTACCCACAGGGGAGGAGCTGTGATACCCGTGAATGAAAAGGATTTTAGGCGTAATGTAGGAGGAGCTTGATAAAAGTTATAAAGTGGTGAACGCTAGGTCTGGTAAATGAGATCCTGTCTAGCACATGCCATCTGTTGGGCTTAACCTAAGCTTGAGACAGAACTTTTGGCATCGTGGTTTCATTTTTCCAGGTAAGATCGAAATTAGGTTCACATCTATATTTTATGATAGAGTTCTAACTGTCTTTTTACGCAAGTGTGTGTGTCTTCATCACTTTGTAGTACTCCTAGGCGGACATTTCTTCATTCTCGTAGGGCACTGTCACATTGCTTTATTTCCTATTTGATAGTGTCATGAATGTTTTTCGGGCACATGTGTTTCAATGTTGTAAAACCTAAATGTTGTTGTTGTTGCCATTGAAATTTAATGAACTATCATGTTTTTGAAATCACAAGCGTGAAGATAACTTTGGCAATCTTATCACGTGTGGGTTAAAGTGAATCTCTGTATTTACATACAGCTAACCAACTGAAATGTGTTTTAACTCTCGGGAGGCTAATGCGGAGATTGATGTCGCTGTTCCCACGTGG
>CAJHNH020002680.1:190000-210518 GCA_905116865.2 Candidula unifasciata | reverse complement strand
GATGGCAGCATGTTTATACAACGTCCTATCGACACTGGATGGCAGCATGGTAATACAACGTCCTATCAACACTGGATGGCAGCATGTTAATACACCGTCCCATCGACACTGGATGGCAGCATGGTAATACAACGTTCTATCGACACTGGATGGCAGAATGTTAATACAATGTTATATCGACACTGGATGGCAGCATGTTTATACAACGTCCTTTCGACACTGGATGGCAGCATGTTTATACAACGTCCTATCGACACTGGATGGCAGCATGTTAATGCACCGTCCTATCGACACTGGATGGCAGCATGTTAATACAACGTCCTATCGACACTGGATGATAACATATTAATGCAATGTCTTATCTACACTGGGCAGTACCATGATAACACAACATCATATCCACACTGGATGGTAATATGGTAATACAATGTCCTATTCGCATTTGACGGTAACACGTTAATACAACATCCAATTCACACTGGACATCACGTTACTTCGGAACCGTAGATTTCTACAGGATAACTGTTGTATAGGTTAAATGGCTGACAAGCTTTCATGAACTTTCTTCCGCTGGATTCTCATCCAAATAGTACCTCCTTGACCCACTGTGTCGATTTTTGGGAGTTACCCGCAACCGTTACTCCTGCCCCAGTTTTAACTTTTTGGACGTTGAGCAAAATGTGTGGGTTTTGTCTTGGTGCTCTACCACCTATACTGAGATCTTGAAACCCTATAGTTGTCGATACTCCAGTTAGTAACCAGGAGCAGACAAATGGAAGGCATCTTAACGTATATTACGTAATGGAAAAGAATTAAACTAGTAACATATCCCTGGTACCCCTTAGATACTGTAAAGGCCCCTTGGGAGATAGCAAACAGTGCACTAAACAATCCAGTAAAAATGAGAGTTGTCAAATGTTACGTATACTAGTCCTGCTATATGGTGCAGACACTGGGACAATGAACATATAATAAGAAAATCGAACTGAGTCACTGAAGATGTGTGTATACAGAAGAACAGATCCTACTTCAGTCAAACAAAAACAGTCCAATGCAGAGGTTCTAGAAAGGCTACAAATGAACAGAGAATTACTGAAAGAAATAAAAAAGAGACAATCGGAATACTTTAGGCACATTAAAAGACAGAACACACTTTTAAAAACCATACTGGAGGGAAAGGTCGAAGGCAAGAGAGCAAGAGGTAGGCAACGATGCAGTTGGGAGGATAACATCAAGAGATAGACGGGCATTAGTCTGAGAGAGTGTACAAGCAGGACAAAAAACATAACGTGTTAGAGATCCTTTGCAGCCAACCTTCACTGTGGAGACGGCGCCTGACTGATTTAAATAGTGCACACACACACACACACAGAGATCATCACGATCTAGAGAGGATGGTCCAGCGAGGGGTGACCAGGAGATCTGGCCGACGCTCAGTACTTCCATGAGTGACGAGATGGACATTCAGTCACAATCTTACTGCTGTTGAAGATGGGGACGGAGCACTTATGGGGATGTGCTGAGTGCTGCGATGTCGATTCTTAATTCAAAGTTACCAGTATTCCCCGTGTGTGGAAATGGATCATTAACTTTTATCAAACTTAACTTAACCGTCTTTGCTATTTGTTGTAATCAGATTATCTGAAAGCAGCAGTTATTTAAAACTTGTACAAGACCGGGAATCATTCAGTGAATCTGTTACTGAGGTTAGATTGCGTGTTGTGAAGTCATTCACTAAAAATAAAAGAAATAGAAGACTTGTCATTCGAATGCATACTGTTATCAAAATACTTGCTTGTCTGTTATTCTTGAACATAACGCAGTGAATATGTACCTACGAGAGAGAGAGAGAGAGAGAGAGAGAGAGAGAGAGAGAGAGAGAGAGAGAGAGAGAGAGAGAGAGAGAGAGCGAGAGAGCGAGAGAGAGAAAGAGATATACTAAATATACGAAGACAACTAGATGAGCGATGGGGGGGGGGGTGTGGGGTGGTTGCTATAGGTATATGAATATATATATATATATGTCACAATATATATATATATATATATATATATATATATATATATATATATATATATATTACATGTATGGCATTGCCATATGAGATAAGCTTGACAAGAACGTTGACCTGATCGTGAAAGTGTGATATTGGGAAACATGACGACACGGCACATGAGGATGATAAAACTCAGCTCGTCTCAAGACGTGCAAACAGCTTTGCACTTTTACTTCACCCACAATGCCATGTCATTTTGCAACTGCTACCGTCTACTCTTCCGCCCTGTATCCACCAACAGAGCACAGTTCACCAACCGGCTTGAGCTATCTCGTGCAGCTGAAAACTATATCCTTTCTATCTGATCGTTCCACGTCAGTCCTTAGTTCTCTTCTGTACACTTTTCGCGTCTCCCTTTTTTTTCTCAGGCACTAATGTCTCACACTAATGTGTGTGTGTGTGTGTGTGATTTTGTCAGTGTTTGCCTAGTCACCAACTACTGCACATTATTTATCAGATTAACCAACAAGTGCTGTACAGAACGTCTCTCTCCTCACTGCACACATGAAAGTCTCTCTTACTCCAGACTATTCTTCAACCATATGTGCTTTAATAGCTAATGCGTCTTCAAAGTCTTGTATTCACCCTCACGGAGGTCTCCGTTTGTATTGCTTTCCGGAAACTGTATCACCGTTTTCTTTCCAGTCATTATATCGTTTAACATGACCAAAATACCTCAACTTTCAAAACAGGAGACTGTTTATTGTCAATTCTCCTCTATTTTCATATCCGTTCGGATGTTTTTGTTTTTTTTCTTTCTTCTTGGTCCATGGCATTCTAAGCATACTACTGTTAGATAAAGGTACATCCTAATACAAACATGTACTCTAGCGAGTAAATTCACCGATGGGTCTTGCCACGAGAAGATACAGTGAAACTTGAGATGCCAAATATTTGTTTAACACAGATGTTTTTAATCAGCAATAGTCTAGGTAAGACACTGGTTTCGACTTGTCTAACTCGGGTGTTCACTAATTACTCACATACCGTTTCAGACTGACTGATTATTGGGAAGATTATCTATGACTTTTGATGTTTGTTTTCCGTGTGTGATAGTATTTTGCAGCACACGTTCCTTCATTTGGGTAACTGGACTCAAACTCAGAGTGTTCCTACTTTAGGATTTTCTGAAAGTGTTCACCTACGACCAAAGTGTGATGTGTAGCATGTTTGCCACCCCCTCCTCCACCCCTTCCCCCGCCCCGAATTACCACGGGGCCGATTGAAAGCTTACTTGTCACGTCCGTCACCCCTATCCCCAAACTGAGAATCGTCGGGGTGCCCTACACAGTCATGAAATAGGGGTTGGGGCTTCAGCTGTTTTATAATTCTCTAGGGAACCGCGAGTGGTCCCATAAGATAAGGTCTTGTTTTAGGTCGCAGTAATAATACTAAGAATAAAATTATTGAGCTGAATGGCAAATTCATATAATAAAATGTTTGAAATAGTCTGAAATGTACAAACAATTACTTAAAAATGAGAGCCCGTTTATATATTTATATATATATATATATATATATATATATATATATATATATATATATATATATATATATATATATATATATATATATATATAGATGCAGGATTATTCAAATGATGGATACACTTTCGTTAAAGAATATTATTTTGAACATAGATTGAATATGATTAATACACATACAGGGGAGAGGGAAAGGTATTCAGTTTCGAATCCTACCACTAGGGCTTATCTGCCTAACCAACAACTCGAGTGAGCTCAGTTAAGCAAGAGATGCTTCTTCATGTGTCTGATGAGTCCGCCTACCGCTTAGGTGTTTGCCAAGCCTCTCTCTCTCTCCTCTCTCTCTCTCTCTCTCTCTCTCTCTCTCTTGTTTTTATAGCATTCATATTCAATAAATATTTAAGGAAATATACATAAATGGAAGTGTATCCAGCATTTTGAATAACCCTGTACATAAGCTTAATTTCATTGCCACAACTCTGGATATTTAAAAACGTTAGTATTACGTTATCACGTCTTGCTCTAAGAAAGCATGTAGTCAATCAAGCAAAGATATAGACTTTTTCCTTTGTGTGATGCTCCTATGTTTTTATATGTAAATACACAGTAACCTCCTCCCCCCCCCCCCCCCCCCCCCCCCCCCCCCCGTATGCCTACATTTTTTTTTCGAATTCATTCTCTGCATGGTGTTTTTAGTAAAGTACTTTCGATGTGACTCATAATGTTAATTGCTAGATGTTGATCTCATTCTTTGGAGCCTACTTTCTGGAATTAACATTTATTTACATAAGTCAGTAAAAAGGTTAACAAAAATCGGGAGATGTCAACCAGCGTCATTGCACACGGTTATAAACCATAAGTGCTCTGCCACCAGTAAGAAACTGCCCGCCTGTTTTGCCGTCCGCACGCAACTCCGTAGCTACAGCGACGTTCCTCCATTTACCACAGAGTGTTAACTCTGGTAACCATTTCCTACAGCTGGGTAAACCCCGGGAACAGCCCGGTTTCGAACACCGGCCGTGGGCTACAGCGAGTCGCAACTGGATTTGAAAGTGAGTCTCCCACCGACTGCACTAACGCGGCCCCAAACATCTGTCAGTATGTATATCAAGGATAACAGGATGACTTTAACAGACTGGTGACCTGGTCTATTCCATATTCTTTTAAAGCATAATTTAATTTATGTGTGGTATTGTCTCAACGTAGGACCTTTTCACATTTCACGCGAATACCGATGTTGTGCTATCAGCGCTAGACATGAAAATTTACAGAATAGCATGAACTTAAAATTACACGGGAAATGAGATGAATAAGGAATACGATGGGAAAGACAGCACGAGACAGAGCCGCTGACGAAGAACTTGGAAAACTTGTAAACACACTACCGGTAAAGGATTTTATAGAACACCAAACAATCAAATGGTTTGACCATCTGATCAGAATGCAACAGTCAGCCACATGCAGAAGCATACTACGTGAAAACAGGAGGCTACAAATCAAGAGGCCGAACAACAAGGAGATCGGGGTTGGGAGTGAAAGATACATTACGGAAGCCCAACATGACATTCACGAAAACACCGCAAAAGGCAGCCAGTTAGATCTAATTCCTCTTTGCGGCGCTTAACGACATAAGAAGAAGAAGAGGGGCTTTGTAAACATTATTGTTATCAGATAGTGGGTCCATTACAGAACGCACTGCCACCACAGCATGCCTAAAAGAAACTCGGTCCCTGGCTAGTGTCACATACCAGCAGAACACATCTATGCTGATTGACTTGCCCGCATCTTGTACCCCCTATGTTAATTAGCCAGTTTCAAATATGGACTCTTCTTCCGTTTGTAGATAGTCCTTCTTTGGTAAACATGGGTCAAGATGTCAGAACAAGTACTCATTTCGTTCCTAACTCTATTGAGAGTGAATTATGTTACGTATTCACTCATAGGTAAGTGATTTCAAAGCGTAGGGAAGCTACAGTCTCTGGCCAAAGTATCGCCGTTCTGGCGAAAGGAATCGTTCCCGCTTCTAGTTCAGGAGACTTAGAATTTTTGGCGGCATTCGTGACACAGCTTCCTCAGCCAGTTATCTTACTGATATATCTGTAATGAAATCTCCGTTTCAACCGGGAATTTTAAGTGAGTATGGGAAGTATAAGCTCCAATCAAGAGGGTATGCTGGTTCAACTGGAGCTGAGGTCAGAATCAGACCCAAAGAGTTCCACCCAAAGGGCCACATCCCTCAGTCTAAACTCTACCTGACTAAAGACACTTATCCCACCTGTGCTCAACCACAATCACCAGGGACCCTGATCAACATGTCCAGTACCTGAAACCCATGTGTAAACTGTTGGAGACCAACTGCACCAGTTACTGTATCCAGTCTAGTCTTTGCCATACCAGACCAACTACTTGCCGGTGCCTAACCTGAGAAACTGTTTGTTGTGATGTGTAAACCTACTCCAAGAGAGGCAGTGTTAATTTGATGTCCATGCAATTATGTCCATGAACTTTGCTGCAGAGATTGACTTAGTCTGAAGAGAAGGAGGATCACTCCTGAGAATGAGTTAAAGAAGTCAGAACATACCGCAAGCCAGTTACCTCTGGTCTGAACTTACTATGTCCTTATATTCATCTTCAAAGCGATGATGACGCCCCTCAGTGAATTTAAGTCAGACCAGTAGTCAATGCTTACTGGACTTTGAATAGTCTTTTATTGTTCTTTCGGTTAGATCAGTTCATTGATACGTCTTACATTTCTTGAAAGTAAATAAATCATGCTTTGTTATTCTGAATTCATCCTTGTTGGCGTAAGGTATTTCACTGTTTTCTTTATTTAGATTAGTGTGAGTAGATTGTTAAATTTTTATATTTCTTTCAATACGATGTTCATTTTGACTAAGATAGCGATCCCATGTAGTCTAGGGGCTAACAAGTGGTGAGGAAGTCTAGCCAAGTTGTGCCCATGAATATTATTAATTCTTTAGAGCCTATAATTAGAGCTGCCTCATCCCTGAAGTGATGTTCGATAGTCGCCGGAACTGCGGAGTACCTCTAGACCAATACGAGCCGTCATCTCAACATTCAATCGCTTCAGAGTGTCTATTATTATTAGGGGAAACCCAATACAGGCACGCATCACCATCGTCTCGTGACAGCCATCTCTTCCACATTATGAACTTTGCTGCCTAAAGTGTCTCTTATGCCCTGTGCACATCTATGTAATAGCTGGCCCCTTGCCCTTTTAGCCGGCACCTTAACTACTAGTGAATCCACCCTGGTGTTCGCCAGGCCGAAGCATTTCTGTTTTCTAGACAAGACTCCTTCAAATCGTTTAGGGTGTCAACATTATTGTGAATTTACATCTTCAAAGGGAGTCGCCGTGGCCGAGCGGCTAGACGCTCGCCGCGGATCGAAAGGTCGTGGGTTCGCTCCCTGGCGGAGCTGGACTTTTTTCAAAAATGACCTTGGCTCCCAGGTTGACCCAGCCTTGAGTGGGTACCGGGTGCAGTCCCGGGAAAGTGAAGGCGGCTGGCGTGATACTGACCACATCACCCATCTTGTGCCGATTGGTCTATAAAAATATAGGTCTAGCCCTATATGCCCTATTCGCCTTAGGGCGTGGAAAAGGGTCCTTTACTGTTTGTTTTTACATCTTCAAAATTTAATGGCTACACGATGATGTTGATCATCATGATGACATTGCTGCTGCTGCTGAGGATAAAGACTGAAAATCTTACATTTGTGTCGACTAACTGAGGACTTCCTTCGAGTCAGAATACATCTGCCCGAGCGGTAATTAACAATCAACTGCGCACAAATAAGCCAGTCAAACGGATGTACACGCAAAACACAGGCCCCGGCACAGAGCTAAAGCCCACATGGACGAACAGCCAGGTCTTTCCATCAGTTTACAGTTTGAGATCAAAGAATAAGAAGAAGATAAAGATAAGCCATGTATAACATTTAGTTATGTGACTGCTAGCAAATTTAAGCTTTGAAAAAAAAAAAAAAAAACCGCGAAAGATTTGTTGACATGTGCTTTAATTTAGTTCCCAACCCGCTAAGTATTCGGTCTTCTCTTATTTTCTCAGATTTACCACAGAAACCACACTATAAACTCTTTGTTATCCCAAGCAAAGCACTATGTGTGTTCAGCATATGTATGTGTATCAACACAACACATGGTGTGTTGTTATTTACTTCATGTTTAGTCTGGGTATGCAAAATACATCTGGCCAAATAGTTTTAAACGCTGCACAGTTAATGCTGCACATTTTAATATCGTAGATTTTTAACCTTTTCTACTGAGATAACTGTGCTAAATTGTGTTTCTACTTTCAAACCATCTCAGACTAAAAGAGTTAATAGTTATACCGAGGATCTTTTTTCGACATAGTAGAATCGCAAACCCGAGTTTCTTTCAGGCAGACTGTAACGAGAGCGACGTTCTACAAAGGACCTGCTACATTTTTTTATGATGAGAATCGCAAACAGGATTGAATTCTAAAGTCGAGGTGATTTGACGGACCCCTTGGACATGTTCCATAGACACAATATGGGAAACACTGACCTCATTCATCCCTGTTGTAGCTCACGGCAGAGTTTGAGAATCAGTGTTGTAAAAGATGCCGTCTGCTACATCGATTAGCAAACGTCTTAAACAAGTCTGATCGTTGAGGTGTAAATGGTGCTGACATAACTACCTTGGCTAAAGCATGATTTGGCAGCAGCCTGTGCATTTACCCCGTTCCGATGGCACCTTGTCTGCTGTGGAAATATGCGCCGTTAAATCTGTGAACTGTACACAGACACCCACCAGGCGGTAACTCCGGGTATTTTTATTGGACTGACTCACAGATCTCACCTTTTGTTTTTGGTGTCGGGGTTATTTGTATGTCTTCCAAATGTGCCTTTTGGCATAGTGCCTGTCTGTTTTTTTGGTTCACAAGACTGTGCTAAGAAAGGAATGCAATAGAGTCTAATACATTCTGTGAAATGGCATGAGATTGATTGCAAAAAAAAAAAAAAAGTGAATCAAGAACTGATATTACTGCTCTCGGAAGTTTCCCGTAAGAATTGTGTGCCCTTCCCTAGTAGCCAACGAGAGTTTCCATATTGATAGTGCCAGCTGCAGTCTGATTCAACAGTTCATCTGTTTTTCCCCCTGCTTGTAGAAAAATCATCCAGTCTCTCTGCGCACACCTAGCTTAAAACCATTCTCTCTCCAGATATGGATGTACTGTCTATCCTGTCGCACTCTTAAACTTATCATAGAGAAACAAAATGTTGATTAGCATTTGAAAGTAGAGGTTTAACAGATACCAATTCATCTTTGCTTCGCGACTCAATGAGTAGGCTACAGGAGATCAAGATGGGGTTCATACGAAAACAGTGGATTTATCTGATACAGCACACAGTGTTTAGCCAAATCACCTTGAAAGGCAATGAGAGAGCAGACGCTCTGGCTGGCAGTGCGACTATCAGAAATGGGCCATCTGTAGACAGGAAAGATATCGTCAGTGCCATACCAGAGACTAAACGCTGTAAGACTTTCTGTTTTGTGAAAAATAATTTATCGCTGAATAGACGGCATACCCAGGGTGTACTAATTTTAGCCTCGAGACAGGAAAATCACCTGGGAGCCATCCGTCGTGACATTGACTGGAACAGAATAGGAGCTGTTAGCCTAAAAACACTTAGAGACATACATAGGAGATCGAGGCACTTATGATCATGTCCGATGTGCGATGAAGATGATTTCTAAAATGAACAATGAACAATGATAGACAGAACACATACACTAACACACACACAAACACGAACACACAAACAAACGCGCGCGCATGTGTGTGTGTGTGTGTGTGTGCAAACGCGCTAGTGTGTAAGCAAAACATTTTTTGCAGATGTTCACATAAAAGTAAAGGAAAAGTAGAGGATCATTTTTCACGCCTTTAGGCGTATTAGGCGTATAGGGTAGACCTATATTTTCTATACCAATAGGCACTCGGTGGGTGATGTAGTCAAATGGTTAACATCACTCCGGCAGCTTTTTCTTCCAATGAATTGTTACAAACCCAGAGTCTCCAATTTTCATGTAACGTACGACATTCGAAGGGAAAGGCAGCTTTGTAACAGAGTAGAAGAACATATTCCTACATGGCTCTACAGACAACTAAGTAGAGATCCCACAACTGTATCAAAATCTAGAGGGAGGAAACAACATGACGTCATTTGCATTACTCTAAACGTACATGTCATATTGAATACGCCTTCCGTGACATTTACCACACACCGCAGAGGCAATTACTGTGACAATAAAAATGAACCATCATCCTTTGTGTAAACGAAAAGACTATGTGGTAAACGTCGAAAGCTCAAGACTATCTAGATACAGTATAACTAGAGAAGACTACGTGCTTTTGGGAATTTCAGTGGAAAGGATTCATTTCTCTGTGCTTCATTATAGGTTGTTGTAACTCATTAGTAGTGCACCTGACAATAAACAGCGAAATTTACAACGCAAAAATTGCGCAAAGAACTGTCTGATCCTCATTTTATATATATATATATATTGTTATAGATGGGTGTCTAAGAACATCATGGGTAAAGAAAAGAACAAATGTATCCATACTTCAGTAACTGAGTATTGAAGAAGACTGGCTATTAAAGACCGAACATTGTAATATTTTGGTCACTCAAAACGTCACGAAAGTTTAGAGAGAACAATAATGGATGGGTATATACCTGGGGAGAGAGGAAGAGGTAGGCCAACGAGAAGATGGGTGCAGGATGTGGCAGATGATCTATAAATGGGTGTATCGAACGCGGACATCTTGCTTGTGATCGAGAAGTTTTAAGGAGGGTTTTTATGGGAGCAGGCTCTGCAAAGGACATGCTACTGACTGACAGACTGTCTGATCCTCATTATATATATATATATATATATATATATATATATATATATATATATATATATATATATATATATATATATATATATATATATATATATATATATATCCACATCTACATGTATATATGTGTGTGTGTGTGTGTGTTGAGACGGATGAGTCTGGTTATCACTAAGCTATTAGTGTGTTACTTTTAGGCTTCATTTTGTGGGAGTAATATTCCCAAAACCTCGTGATTTCGAATGAATCTTTGGAGGATACAGCATCTTTTCAAAGCTTACTCGCGTTAGTTCAAAGTCAATTTTTGGCAGCTACTGTCCTACTGGAACATTTCTTCGTGCCCAGTGTCGGCATTGTATACTTTGTGAACATAAAGAATACGCAACATTGCAAATCTTGTAATCTATTCTTTCTGAATTTAATGCGTCTTGCGATTTAAATACGAATATGTCCCTGGACAAATAAATAAATAAATATATCGCATATTTATTTTATGTTGTATTACATAGTGAAAGCTCTTGGAAAATTGTTTTCTCTTGCTTGCTAGCAGTAATACAGACGAATTTTATCCTGAACTTTTCAAATTCGGACATATAAGATTCACAGTCACCACCGTTACCACCATTACCACCATTACCATTACCACCACCACCATCAACATCATCATGAAGCAGAATGTCGCGCTGACAACGACAGGCCGGAAAACCACCTACTACTTTCCCGCCTCCTGAAATTGCATGCCTAGAGTGTGCTTGATATTAAGTGAACAACGTCGAGCTAGCTTATTACTGTATCTTCCTCTAGAAACCACCAACCCACTGTTGTTCTCTTCAAACCACAGAAGACTTATTCTAATAGTCCACACTTTGTGGCTTTACAGTCTTGTCTATCAACTGCAACTATTGAACTTAAATTTGCCGAGAAAAACCACAACGGCCAACACATACTGGGGTTGGTTGTGTAACGTCAGGTAAAGAAAGTCAAGGCACAGCTTTCTGTTTCGGGTACTTTTAATCATTTTTGATACAGATTGTCTCCAGTTCCGCGATGCAAAAAAAGTCCAGCGTCCTCCCTCTTGACCTCCTTCTGCTTCGACCCCTCTGAATCACATAATCTTCTCTTCGATTCAATTGATCGGTCATTCAATCTATCATGTAACATCTCAACAATGAAGGTTGGCGGCAATAGAACTCTACCACACTGTTTCTTTCGCCCTGGATGTATACTCTCTAAGACTGCTGCTCGTCGATCTCCTTTGTTATCCTACTTGTATGGTTATCCGCCTCTTGCTCGATTGCCTAAAACATGTACCTCAAGTATGCTATTATAACAGTTTTGTGTATGTGTGTGTTTAGTTTTTCACTTGCTTTTGCTTTTAATATCCTACAGCAACTCTCATTGTATTCCTAGTGTCTGTAAAACCCCTATGTTTGATAGTTTTCGTTTCCATGATATAGAATTAATTCGTTTCTATATGCAAACACATACAGAGACTGGCTATAATTGCTGTTTGATTGTCAGAAGATACTCCGACTAGAGCCAACATATTGTGAGGGCAATCTTTCACGAAAAAAACTGGACGAACAGCTCTGTGGATTAACTGGACATAAACAAGCCATCCCTTGTGTGACATATGTACCCTAAATTGAAACTGACAAACTGACAACGAATGAACACATAATGTAATTAAGAAGCTCGATAAAAGAAGGGTATTCACTAATGCATAAAAACATCTCATTTAGAACAAGAAGTAGAATTAATTAGCTTGCCAGTAAAAGACATTCACGAATAGAAAAACGTAATGTTACGGGGAGATAGTCTTAATCGGTATACATTAGCACAGTGTGAAGTTAGAGAAAAAAAGGAGTAAAATAATGTAGCTGTCTACAGACTGAAATTCAGTCCAGGTTAAAAAAAGTCAACAGTGCTTTATACAGTTAAACTACACACAACAGCTACACCATGTGTTACCCTGGTACAGAGTGATGTCCATTAGAGACATAGTGGCAGACGGGGCCCCATTTGTGGGTTCAATGTCCAGCCTCTGCCCTGACTTTCCTTTTTTTTTAAACCCAATCTCAGAGGTAAAAGTATGTGAATCAACCAACCATCATATAATTTAGTATAATAGTAGATTTATACAAGCTAGATGCATGTCTTGAAATTAGTAACCACGAAATAAGATGTGTGAGAAGAGCTGCAGGAAGACCAGGAGAGATAAAATCAAACGTGAGGTCATATGGAAAAAAGACACACAGAACTAAGTTTAAATTACACACAAAGACAGCAAATCAAATGGTTTGCACACTTAGAGAGAATATTTTGTGACGGCACATAATGACATACATCAAAAGATGAGAAAAAAGTAGAGTACAAGGTAGACCAAGAACAAAATGGAATGATAACATCAGACTAACTCTACAACAACATGATGTGTCGATGGTCGAGGCGGCCAGATGAGCAAGAAGCAGAACCTTATATCCTCCTCGAAGCTCCAAGAGGTCAAACAGGACGTGGAGAAAAACAAAATAAGATGCATATTGTTTAGAGGAGGTTGTAAACCAGCCCCAGCATTTGTTGGCTGACGCCTTGAGGGTGTGGATTTACTGAAGAATCCTTAGAAATCCTTGGGCAACCCGTGTGTTCTTAAAGAGACGAGGGCTCGAATGCAACTTATTACAAAATCAGAAAGAGACATTCATCAATTTTTGTCATCTTTTGAGAAAAGTGAAACTGAAACATTCCGTGACCACTGGAGATATCTGTGGAGAAAGAGATAGAGGAAACAGTAAGATAAGATTCCTGACAGCCTTCTGTCACGGCATGGAGGAATAGGAACACACGAAGTGATAGACACAGTTGCGGATCAAAGATGATCGCCAACACCAGTCGGCAAGGCACTAGAAGGCATTTGATCGAACTGCGTATTTCGGAATTATAAATCGCGTAACCACTAAACCACAAACGTCGACAAATTCTATATTTTAAAAACCCGTTAACAGACAACTTTGCCCTTGTTAAGATTCGACGTTGCTCTCGTGCCTAAACCTTCTTTTCCTTCCAATTTATGTGTGTCGTTTTTATTGGTCAGAGAAAGCTTATTTGTCAAATTAGCATGCGGTAATCCTATCGAAACTTAAGCAGTCAGTGATTCGATCATTTCAGTTGTTTGTAGTGACAAACATTCTTCAATTAATTTAATAAATCAATAAACAAATCAGTCAGTCAGTGAAGGTTAAGTTGCAGTAGATCTTCAACATGCTCTGTTTTTACTCTTAGTTGTACACTTTCTCACAGTGCTTGCTAGTATCGCTCTCTACTTTTTGCTTGTGTGCCATGAACTGTTCCTTCCAGTAAGTACATTTCCCTTGCGAATGTTTTTTTTTTTTAATAACAATGTTTTGTATTTTAAAAGGGTCAATATTTTTCACCTATCTGCTTTTCGCCGTCATTAACTCTCTTTTCATTACCAGTCTCTTTATTGTCTTTGATCCTTTTGTCAGAAAACAACATATCAGGAGGCCGGTAGCCTTTATACAAGCTATCACTCGGTCTGTATCTTGTCGCGCACTAATTATCTCTTTATAATTGTATGGTTTTATTCAGTGGCATAAGAAGAGGGGTACCAGCCACCTCAGGTGGCATCACATAGGGAGGGGACCGGTAACCAAATTGCTAAATATATGTTTTGATATTATATGTGTGTGTGTGTGTGTGTGTGTGTGTGTGTGTGTGTGTGTGTGGGGGGGGGGGTGTGTTTGTGTATCTCTCTGTGTGTATGTATCGGAAGGGGAGGGAAGTGGGGGCAGGTAACAGGAATTAAACCTCACCGGGTACCACCTGACCTTTGCTGTCCTCTGGTTTGATTGTTTCTGTTTCCATGAAATACGACATAGCCTAAATGGGACAAATGCCCTCTAGGGTTAACATGACATAAACAACTAGTTCTCTCCCAGATTGTCTAACTAACGCAGTTCTGAGTGGTGTGTTTGTACATGTGCATGTGAGAATGTATGTGTTTGCATATATATGCCTGTGTGTGCATGTGTGTGTATGTATGCACACATGTGTATGTGTGTGTGTTTGTGTGTGTGTGTGTTTTAAGAAGGATTACACGACTGCCAGCTAAGAAGAACCCTTCCATCTCTGGATTATTGCGAAACTCCCGAGCCGATTACAAGACCACTGGGGGAAACAGTTTGCGTGGAAACATTAGAAGGGCTTCACACATGCAAGGGATGACAGGTTAGGGAGAGGACAGTATTTACTGCAAACATGTGCCTTCTCATTTACCTTTTTATCAACAAACGTCAGCCTTGCGACTTTAGTGCAAGCAAACGATGGCAGTCAGACAGAGGTACAGTTTAGTTACAAGTTGTGGAACGTAGACACGAGCTGACCGCATCCACTTCTCACATGATAGGGAACTAGACTGGAACTGATGCAGCAGCAAGTGATGTGACAATTCTCTAGTTATGCACATACAAGAATTGATATAACACTTATATACAGCCACAGCCACATGCACACACAAACGCGCGGGCGCGCACTCGCATACGTACACGCGCTCACACACTCACATACACTTGATTGAGTACCCTTAAAAAAAACCACAATAGGAGACTGTATGGGCGAGCTAACTGAACCAATTTACGCACAAGGCCGTCAAGACAAATAAATAATTGTAGTTGGCGGGGGAAAAGGAGGGGGGGGGGGATAATATTAGTAGGTCATAGCGCCGGAGCCACAAGACCCAGGTAACTTGAGTACCCCTCCCCCCCCTCCTTTTTTTTACATAATGTTTTTTTAGGAAGGGGGGGGGCGCGGAGGGGATCCTTAGATTCTCTCTCCCCAACATTTTTAGGGAGCCGAGACATTAACAACACACAGACCCCCTTTTTTTCTACCACCCCCCCCCCTCCCCTTCCCTCCCGCCTCTCCCGCTTCCGAGTGTTTCATCAACAACGTCTGTCTTAGAAACTGAAATACTTTGGTCATGTTAAATATCACATCGGCCTCTATAAAACAGTACTAAACAATGCCAGAAATGGTATCTGAAAGAAAATCAAGTGCTTGATCAATATAAAAGTGGCAGCAGCACACAGGAGAGACACTGAGCATAGACATGCAAGCGGCAAGAGGAATTAGCGAAGTTGTCTAGTCTATTGTAATGAGAGCGACGTTCTGCCAATAACTAGCTCATAGTGTCACAAAATTAGTATGTAGTTCTGTATTCATTTTCGGACCTTCACAGACGAAGTCAAGTTAAGTCAAGTCAAGGACGATTTACGTCAGTGGTGCATCGGGTATTTAATATTTGACCGACTGATTGACTGGCGTTAAACCCGACCAGGAACGGACATCGAGAGATGAAAACCCGGTGACACAAAATACCACCATTCGGTATAGAATAAACTGAGAGAACACTTCACGAAAACCCCTTTCAACCTTTAGGTTATATTTACGGCCCCCGACAAGAACCGGGGTGCGGCTGTCAAATAATCTGAAAAAAACAAACAAAAAAAAAAAACACGGCGTCCTATATTGGGGAGGGATAATTAAATGTTAGACCACACACTTATATATTTTTATTGAGAAAAAATGGTGCTCGGTGGTTGTTGTAGTCAACCTGAAAGCTCAGATCAATTAACGTGTCCTGTCTAATCCAACAGTTAAATGATGCTCTACCGTCAATCGTTTTTGTTTCTCTGTGTCATGAATATCACAATATAAATGACCCATCTTGGATTCCCCGATGAAGTGCTGGTACAGTAAAACGGTAAGCTTCTGCCAAGTTATACATTTGCATCTCAAATTCATTTTGAAATTGATGTCTATGTTAGCTTTTATAAGCTAGCTTTATGACACAATAGCTCAACACTAATTTATGGATCAGCCTTTGACTAAACAACTTTGACTGACGTCTTATTTTGGCGCGAGATCACTATGTAATGTTGTGAATTCCCGGAGAAATCCCAGAGAGTTCCCGATGGGGAGGACAAGGTCAGAGGTCCAGTGATGCAAGAGAAAAACGAGATAAGTGGGTCTCGGGTATCCCATGGTGAGCGAAATAAGGGATACAAGAAAAGCGTGAGACTAGAACGGAAGACGTGAACCGAGAGACTGTATTAAGACAGTTGAAGTTCGGACCTGGCTGCGAGAGGTCGTATGAGTGAACGCCTGAGGAGAATGGAGGAATTGTGAATACTTGTAATGTTTCGAGAGAAGATATATATGTTTCCTACATGTACAAATAATAGGTACAAGGCTTTGCTAGATGAGGACTGTGTGATTCGAGAGATGCAGGTGGATCAAAGCAGTGTGTGAGAGGATTGACCATACCGTCAGAAATCAGCCAAGCAGAACGAACACGAGGACGAAAGAATGCGCACCTGTGATATGTTGTGATTCAGCGAATAAAAGTATACAACTAAACGTTCGTCTCTACTGTGTTGTAGCAACTAAATGTTCGTCACATAGCACAAAAACATACCCCTAGCAGAGCACATTGCACACTAAGAGTGCGACTTTGCAAGAGAAAAAAAATGAAATTGTGTTGTTGCCTTTGACCCCTGTTACACCAGTCATAAAATGCATAACTTTCTAAAAATAATGAAAGTAAACCTTCCAAAAGTCTACCGAAACGTTTTCTTGACAAAAATATGTATCGTTTAGAAAAGAGGAAAACAACTACATATGATATTCTTCTTTTTTTTTTTTTTGGGTGAAAAAATATTTCCTTTACGGATATTCTAAGGCTGCATGCAAAAAATCACTGCGATATAATAGGCGATTCTTCAATAAAACGGCTTGCGCGTGTGTTTGTCTATTGTTGAACGAACTATAGTTTGTCATCAGGTGATGTAGATTCTTAATCGATATTATCATCCTGCAGAGCATTATACGTCACACATGGATAAGAGTCTATGTCTCCATTCAGTTCCATCTAGAGCAATCCTCTGGATACCATGGATGGAATAAGTCGAATGCCCTTACGGTCCCTAACATCTCTTACCAACGTGCGTCCTTTTGTTGCTCTTAGGCGTTCTCGTTTCAATACTCCACTAGTTTCACATGTCAATGTCGTTGTGATGATTCTCTGTTTTATTCTTTGTAGTACCCAATATATCCTTAACTTCCGTGTTGTAAAACTGTTGTTCCCATCAGGTGTCCTGTTATTTCTCGTTTAATCGCGTTCCTTCGTGTTCCCATTTTATTGTTCATCACTTTCCTCAGTCACTCATTTGTTTTCTATTCAATTTTATCTGTTTTCCCCATGTGAGTAGTGATATATATTGAGATTGATAAAACATTAGAGTTAAAACAACTGTTTTGGTTTTAAAACTATATAATTTAGGCAGTATCAGTTCTTATTACGCATGCAACACTTAAACACAAATTGCTCCCTTTCTTACATCGCGAATGTCTTATACTATTAGAGTTCGATTCCTCCAGCGGACGAATGTTCTCTTGGCATTCGGAGTGTAGGACGAGTCGTGCTGCAAAAGATACTCGCGTCTCAGTTTGTAAAACTCCCAAAATCAGCATTGGGTGCACAGACTGCACGCCATATATATATATATATATATATATATATATATAAAAGCACTATGCTTAAAGGGGTAATTAAAGGGGCAAGGAGTGATGGTGTTGTAAGGGTAGCAACATCTGCCACTAAAGCTTAAGCTGAAAAAGGCAACCAAACATACAAAAGTCTACAATGGGTTTGCTATAAGATGATTAAGGATTTATATTCGACATGTCAAAAACAGCAGAACTGCGCAGGAAAATAGGAAAACTGTATCGTTTTGACAAACCAGACTGACAGATAAGAAAGGCGACAGAATCCTTGTGTTTTAACACACCAGATTGTCAGAACAAGACGATAACAGAATACTCATATGTAAACACGCCAGATTGACAAAGGGTAAAACATGTTTTTAAGATGCTGGATTAAAGACAAGAAGCCAAAAGAAACCGTACATTTCTTAACACATAGAGAGAACAAAAAGATATCATCGTTTTATTATAACAGATTCGAAGACACGAAGATAGAATCCTCAAGTTTTAACATAAAGTAATTCAAAGGTTCCTTTTACACGCTATTAGCGCATCGGATATGTGTTGCTAGACTCCGTTTTTATCGATGAGTCATGTCGTCGACATCAAGCCGGCTGCCTTTACTTCCCAGGGATTTACCTGGTACCCATTTAAGACTGGGTCGATCTGTACCATACGGATTTAAACCCATAACCTTCGAGTCCGCAAACGAGTGTCTAGCCGTTACACCAAGGCGGCTCCCTACGTTTGGACATATTAGATGTCAACGACAAGAAGATAACAGAATCCCCACATTTTAACATGCCATATAGACAGAGCAAGAAGATAAGTAATCATCAGTTTTAACATGCCGGATTGTCACTGCTGCCATGAGGTTGCTATTTCCAGGGAAATGAGGGGCTTCTGGGAGTATTAATTGAATCTGGCACATTTCCGGAAAAAAAGCGGCCATGCCCGTAAGTAATTTGTGGCTCTCCAAAAGTGTAAGGCTACAATATTGTCTATATTCATCAAACAAACACAAAGTTAGATACAAATCACTTACATAGCTTTATGAACCAACCCAAGAATTTCTTGCGCTTGTGTGATTATACAATACAATTTTATGATGAACAGTTGGCCGTTAAAACAGTTTGACTCTAAAAACATTTTAAAAGTCAAATCAAAGCGGTCTGCTGCCAGATCACCGTAGCTGACTTCAAATCCGTGTATGTGAGAATTTGAAACTGGGTTCATAACCTCCGCTTTCCTCAAATGTTCAGTGTCTCTTGTAGATCTTGAGAGTTGAGTCAAGAGTCCCCGATGTGGGCTCCTGGGTCCTATTGTGGGGAAGAAAAGAATAGACTCACTGCTTCTGGAAAAGCATATTGTAAAAGTCGACTAATTAGTGTGTTTTCTGCGAACAAGACTAAAGTCCAGCTTGTTGGATAATTCTGATTTCTTCTGTATTGATTGCTAAAGAATTGCTCCATCACGTGACAGCCTTTCATTGCACTTTGCTTCGTAATTAAATGTGGAGTGCTTGTTTTGCTGACGTAGTGTACTTCACTTTTTTTAGTGTGTATTCTACATACAAAGTGTGATGAAACTTTACAAACACCCTGCTTTAACAATGAAAGTAAATTAAAAATCATGACTTAAACATTTCTTGGGGTTGCACTAGCCACTGTCTTAAGCCATCCACTGTCAATTCTCTTGGTCTGCCTCTGCATATTCTACCAGTGATCGTTCCAGTCGTAAGGATACTTTCCAGTGCTCCTTTTCCCACCAATGACCAAATAACTTTGTCTCCTTCCCATTGTTGTATATAAAGTTCTTTTTTCACTAGCCATTTTCACTCAGTCATTGTAAGTATTTCTGGCAGTCTCAAGAACCACATCTCGGTTGCCTCCAAATTCTTCTTAATCTGTTCGCTCACATTCCAAGATTCACTGCCAAACTACAGAACAAGCTCGATTTAACATTTCAGTACTCGTTTTCTGATGTTTAATGAGAGTTATTTATTACAAAAGAAATATTTCATCTTCTAAAATGCTGACTTTGCCAGGCCTATTCTGCTTTTATTTTTCTGCCACATCTCGTCCATCTGATGCTATGAATGTCCACAAATATTTGGATTTATGAACTTAGTTAGGCACTCTCCCTTCAATTGCTATGTCGCATTTTGGAGTTATCTCTAGATAACCATTGTTTCTGTTTTCTTGACATTCAAGGAAAGTTCCTCTTGTACTCTCTAGTACCACAATGTCTACTATTTGTTGTAGGTCTTCTGCGTTTTAAGCTAATAATACTGTATAATGTACATAACGAAGATGGTCTATCTGATATTAATACATGAATTTTCCTTTCAGGTGACCATACTTCCCGGCAATCACTAGAGTATCCAGCAGTGAAGTTTGTAGCTGATCATGGAGTGGATCAACGGTTCGGTCACATATATGTATATGGGAGGCAACACGACCAACAGCAGTGACGTCAGTTTCACAAACATGACAGGGGCTACGATAGC
>CAJHNH020002680.1:127500-187500 GCA_905116865.2 Candidula unifasciata | reverse complement strand
CGCCACATTTTAATGCATTCATGTGCATTATCGTCATGTATCGTACTGAAAAGAGTAGGCTGTCACATTTTGCCATTGCACACGATCAGCGGACCCAGGGATCAAGTATGCGTTTTTCTCTCATCATATCAATATGGCTAAATGATCCAGGTGTGTATATCGAAAACGAAAATAATGTTCACACATAAAACTGGCTGTCACCCCGAAATAAAAACAAAGATGAAGAAATTGAAAATGTCACACACCTTAAATATCAAGGCTCTATAATAAATAGCGATGGAGACTGAAGAAATGAAAAGGATGATGGCCATAGCAATGAAAGATTAAAACAGCATTAAAAATCTATGGTTAAGCACCAGTTTCGATATCAACGTTAAAATTTTGAGAGCATGCATCTTCCCTGTAGCCAACATACGGACGTGATGTCGTGGACAGCCCCCCCCCCCCCTCCCCCCCCCCTGGGTCCTTCAGAAAACAAATATGGGCTTTTCAGCTGAAATGCTATGGAAAGATTCTAAGAATACCAGGGACAAAGAAGATGAGAAATACAGACATTTTACAAGATATGAACATCAAAGAATATTGGCTAATAAAAAGAATCTTGTCTCGGAAGCTAAAATGTTTTGGTCATATCAAACACCATGGCGGGTTGGACAAAATAATAACAGAAGGCATGGTACCAGGAGGAGCAGGGGCCGACCAACACGAATATCGTCATAGGATATAAGTGACTCCTTGAACATGAAAGGACACGAGGCGGGAGAGCTGGCGAAAGACGGAGTTTCTTTTACGCAGACCGTGCTGAGATCGACCTTCTTCTTATCTCACAGTACCTCCTTCGAAACCACTAAGTCGTCTTGTCTCTGGCCGAAAGTATAACACCATCCGGTAATTCTGTGCGGCGGGGAAGCAGCCCTGAGCTTCATGAACTCAGGTGGGCCCACCTCCGAATACGTTTAGGAATCGTGGGCCGAAACGTGTGTCGAAAGAGGATAATTTCTACTGATGACTGTAGATCCCCGCTGTACTTGCTCCCTGTGAGTTTATTCTTATTATCTTCAAAGGACCTGGTAAATGATAATGATGAAGTATTTTTCTCTTTGCTTCACCTTGTTCTCTTTTCATCAACTTTGGCAGTTGTTATCAAGTTCTCAAGTCTAATTCACCTCAAGACACAAACTGTCTACATCTTATTATTAGCTTAACACTTTCATCTGTCTCGAGACTCACAATGTGTTTTTTCGTTTCAAAAGACAATTTTATGTTCTAAACATTTTGGGGCACATCCATGTCTTACATTAACCCCACCTGCCCCATTTCTGACTTTAACGTCTCCCGTCCCAAAGTTAATATTTAAACTCCAGAGAACCAGACGTTGATTTCTTGAAGTGCTTTAGTAGACAACCATCAGTCCTTCTGGACCATGGAGATATACCACTAGTTTTGTTTACAACATCTGCTACGACTGTAAAATTCAATGTGGGAATGGCAGTCTCTTCCACAAACTCCACATAAAAAGGGTAATGCCATCGTTCTGAGGCTAGTTTTCTCTCAGACGTCTCCTCTCTATGGGTTGCTGTGTCTGGCCTCTTTTTAACTGCGACAGTTCAGATTTCACTGTCTGTCTTGAGAGGAGTCTGTCTGCTGCTGATCTCTTCCAAGTATCTTTGTCAATGCTGATATCTAAGTAATAAATTTTTTTTTTTTACAAAGAATCATTTAATTTTTTTAGTACCTCTTAACTCACCTGCGTTTGTAAGTTTCTCTGCACATTATGTACATGACTTAAATTATTCTGTCTCACACTTCTATTACATTAACCCATTCTACTCAAGCTAGTACATTAACACATTCTCACTCATAGCCGCAGTACAGTCAGCTCTGCTAGACGCTACAATCGTGCTCTATCGACAATCCACTTTGGAATATCAAAGTAATAAAGTTAATGTACTGCCTGTTTGGCACTTTAAGGAATTCCTTACTAAGTTTAGGAGCCTTGATTGTCTGAGAAAGTAAACAAGACTATGGTTTAAAAAAAAAACATACACTTTTTGACAATCTTTCAAGAGTAGTCATCATACAAGAAAATTTATCAGTAAAGGTGCAACAAAGATCAACTGAGTGAAGTAACTACCGTACTTTTCTCCTTCGTTGGGAAGTTGGAATTATTTATATCAGTTTCTGTAACTTTACCCAGGAACAGAAATGTGTCAAGAGCTTTCCAATTATACATTCTCACAACTCAGACAACAGGCAACGAAAACAGTTTCTCCATCCTGCCCTGCTTAACTACACATATCATAGTTGTTCGACTAGACACAAACACTAGGAGAAAAATACAGGGACAGTACTAATATAACATGATGGTTCCAGAAAAAAAAAAATTAAATTGCTTCAATAAATCAAACGATATGGTCTGAAAACCTCTACTTATTCTGAATGCTCCCTTTAAAGTATAGCAATCATGTTGTACTGTAGTCTACAGTTAGACACTGGTAACTGGGTCTTCAGCTTCACATCCAGTTTTAGGAAGTTTTTTTTTTTTCAAATTGCCTTTTACAGGAGCTATTCAACCTCCCCAGCCTCATTTGTCCACACACAAACACAACACAACACACACACACACACATACACAAACAACACATACACACAAACACAACACACACACATACACACACACAAACACAACACACACACACATAAACTCACAAAAAAGGAGCTCTTGAAACCGCGACCTTCGAAAAGCGAACAAAAAATAACTAACCATTTTGCCACAGCACACAGATCCGTCTGTCTATATGTCTCTCTGTCTGTCCCCTCCGTCGCCAGTCTATGTTGTAATCTAATTCCCGTTACATGCAGATAAGTTTAGAGTTAAGTTTGGTCAAAAATTCAGTGGTTGAGCACTGACACATGTTATCATTGCATTTATATGTTTCTTTCTGCACTAACTGGTTTCACTTGGTCACTAGTAATGAGTCGCAATCAAAGTGTGCGTCTTCCTTTTGATCATTCATGTCATAAACAACATAACCTACTCACCCCGAAATTTCCTTTTACCACGTTAAAAATACATTTAACAACTGCATATCTCCTTCATACTTTATTCATATACATCAACATCACCATCATTATCGTCTTTGTCGTCTTTATCACATTTATGATCTTGTCACGACATTATTTATCACACAACGTCCTCCGTTTATTTCTTTCCTGGGAAATTCTTTCGATGTTATGGATAGAATCCAGTCCAGCACGGTTATTCTCTCTCAACAACTTTCCGCTTAGGGTTTCTTTTTGATGTTTTCGTTTTCCCGATCTAATTATCTCCCATTTCAGTGCCTGTCTAATTATTCTTTGCTAGTTTTTTTCTCATGAAATGCCCGTCACTGGCTTTTTCTTATATCTGTTGATACCAGTGTTGTCCATACATGTTTATTTATCCTCATCTTCATTGAGTTTATCCCATGATAAACCATGATGTACCATATGATTATTTAATGCAATTACTGCTTAAACTAGAAGTTAATCCTATTCTGATCCGCTGGATTGCTGCGGTCCTGTTCCAGAGAAAGATTGTACTAAGATGTGGTAGCTGGTCCTCAGAACCGCAAACGATATGTCCAGGCTTGCCACAGGGATCACCGCTATCACCAGTCTTATTCAACGTTTATACGGTGATGATCACTGAGCAGCAGTTGAATGGAAAGGGAAGGACTTTGTCATTTCCGGTGACATTTTGATTTATCGACGAGGGCGTGATAGACAGGAGATCGCCAGCACTATACACAAAGAACTCGATCGAATTGCCGCCTGGTGTGATGGTTCCAATGCCTATGTCAATCATTCGAAGGCATCAGTGTCATGGTTCTCTTTGAACAATCACATTGTCAAGTCGGACTTCCCAGAAGTGAAAATGCGTGATAGTGTATTGATCAGAACCAATGTTATGGCTTTTCTCGGGGTGAGGTTCGATCGCAGCTTGTCATTCAGGGAACACGTTGACCATGTGATAACAAAAGCACGCAAAGGTCTATCTGCAGTGAGGATTATGACTGCTTCCAATATAGAGCAAAGACTACTAATACTTCTATTCTACGGTCTGGTCCTTTCCCCCATTGAATACGCTCTGGCCATCCTCACTGTCAGTGCTACCCAGATTGAACGACTCGAAAAGGTGCAAAATGAAGCCATGCGCATTATTTTGGGATGTACAAGAGACACATCCTGTGGAGCAGTGAGGTATCTACTTGACTTTCCAAGAATGAACCAAAGGATCAGGATGTAGAGGGCTCGGGCATATCTCAAAATATGTGCTGATAAGAAACACCCACTGCATCAAGCGCTTTTTAGTGAAAAGGGCGACAGACTGAAGAGGGGGAAATCGTGGCTAGGTCGGGCAGAAGATGTTATTAGGCAAATATGCAGCCTAACCGACATCATACCTGGTGCAGAATGGATACCTGTGCCTCAGGCGTTTATTTGTACATTTTCCTGTATTGTCACACTCAACAGGCGATGTAGAGAAGAGAATCCTGTTGCTGTTGATGCAGAGGTCAACGCTCTCATCGGTGAAAATTCAGACGAAGCAGATGGATCCGTTATACGCCAAAGAAGAAGCGCATGGGCATTTACAGCACGCTCAGCGGGCAGAACAGTCAAAGAAGCCAACGGCGCCTTCTCCATGACAACCAGCAGCATGAAACACAAAAATACACCCACGAGTGTATACTCAGTGATTCAATGAGTATGATCCGGAGGGTTCAGGCAGGTTCAGTGCGAAGACAATGGCTTGAATCATTGCAGAAGTCCACTGTGTGTGGAGTCACCTTTATTTTTGTTCCGGGACACGCAGGCGTCGATGGAAATGAAAGAGCTGACAGGTTGGCTGGATCCGCTATCACTACCGACGGTCAGCCTATGGATCATGCTGATATTATCAATGCCCTCAGAGAAATGGGAAGGATAGAGGACTTTGGTGGCAGTGAATCAACATCACTCGCCAGAATGGCATCCTTGGGAATTAAGATCGGTACTGCAAAAAACGAGACGCACACCAGACACGCCAGACGACTTGTTAATCAACATAGAACTATTACTATTAGCCGTCGGACGTTGGGGCTCATACTGAGGGGAGGATCTGAGCACCTATGGACATGTCCGGAGTGCAATGAGGATAACCCAACTAACTAACTAACTAACTTATCCCATATTCGAAGTTTGAAGTTTTAACAACAGATCAACATCATGGCACAGGGGTTGTAACCCATAAGTGCTCCGTTCTTCTTCTAACTCAAGTCTGAATCCGAAGAAGCTCAGCACAGTGCACATGCTCTGTAGCACCGGCGAGGATCCTGCAATACTTTCGGTAAATTTTTAACTCCAAAATTTGCCGTGGCAGCGCCGTTAGACTAATCTTTTTGATTTCCAACTACCAAGGGATTATTTTCGTGCACAACAATGCACATGGGCGTCCGATCTCACTACTCAGAGACCAGGGGGAATTACTAGAAGTCCAATTTCACGTGAAAAAACCCCAGCCCTTACCCGGGATTGAACCCGGAACCTCTAGCATTCGAGGCGGATTCCATGCCTCCAGACCACGCAGCCCCTTGAATTCATCCATTTAAAACTCAACGATTACTTGTCTGTTAATCGTATTTATTCCTAGCTTTAAAAAAAATCGAGAGTTAGCTGTGCACCCTTTACAGGGTGTGGCAAACGAACCCAAAAATCCATTAATTTGTCTGTAGCTAAGCAATGCAGAGACTAAACAGAATGAAGAATTTACGACTTATATAGGGGCTGACTGCAGTCAAGCGGATTGCAAGAAATGCTGAATATAACATAAAAATTGACTAGAAAGCTCAACTGAGGGAATGGAAAAGACACAAGACGAACAGAGCCGAACGTTTCGACAAAAGTCTTTATAAACGGAATACTAAATACAGCTCGAACTATGACTGGAAAAACTCAACGGACAAGACAAAGTAGCTAACAAAACAAAACCAAAAAAAAAAAAAACCAAAAAAAAAAAAAAAAAAAAAAACCAAGGTTGTCATGAAAACAAGAAGTAATTTGGAGTGGGTGGGGAGGGGTGGGGGTGGGGGGGGGGATAAGAATATAAAGGGTAGGTAACTAGGTGAGTTTTACCCCACCAGAACATCACACAAGCAATAAACACCGGGTGATACAAAGTGCCACCATGCGAATGAGGATCACACGTGGAGAGGTCCCGGAGACCATGTTCAGCCGTTAAGCGATATTTATGGCCTGCTATATTTAGCCGCCGCCCCCCCCCCCCTCCAGGCAAAGGCCATAGTGGGGCTTTTAAATAAGAAAAAATGCATCTGACATGGGGACGACTAGTACAGTTATAATATAAAGGGTAGGTTATAAACTTCCAGGACATCACACAAGCGATATAACCCTATGTCACAAAGTGCCACCATGCGGATGAGGATCCCCCATAGAAAGATCCCTGAAATCCCGGTCAGCTGTCAGGCCATATTTCAGGCCCGGTTATGTTTAGGGCCCCCGGCAAAAGCCGGGGAGGGGCTTCAAAATAACAAAAATTGTATCCCACATTGGGATGACGAGATGCTTAACATAAAGAAAGGGTTATAATATGAAACGAAATACATAAAAATATGAATGTAAAAAGAGGTTGAAAAATAGGAATAAATTATATAAATAAACAAGTAAATAAAACAAAATAAAATAAAGTAAAATAAAGCTGTGTTGAATATTGATCCCTCCAGGACTAAAAACGCCAAAACTATGAATGAAACGATTTTCTAATTTGCTAGTTTGATCACCGGAGCAAGATTTAATAACGGTGACTGAGATATCACCTACATCGACAGTATATGCAAGAATGCCAAGCCCATGAATAAAAATGTTAGTAAGATCAACGAATTACTCTTTGCAGATGACCAGGTCTTGATAGCAGATACAGCCATGAAATTGCGACAACATCTAAAATCCATGAATGAAGAATGTAAAGCAAATAATATGAGAATCAACACTGAAAAGACAGAAGTAATGTCAATAGGAAAAAAGAAGACAGATCTAAACATAGCAATAGAGTGCAAAGGCATTAAACAGGCATCTGAGTTTAAATATCTGGGAACTACATTTACTGAAGATGGGAAATTGAATAAAGAAATTAACATTAGATGCAGTAAAGCAAACCAAGTATTGGGACAGCTAGCCCCCCTCTTACAGCACAAGACAATCCCAATCAGCACAAAGAGACATCTAATTCAAAGCATATTTATTCCAACTGTGCTACCAGTGCCAGGCATGGTCACTCACAACAAACCATAAAAGAAAATTAGTTACCATGGAAATGAGATGTCTGAGAAGGGCTGTGGGAGTGACCATAAGAGATAAGATCAGGAATGAGATCATAAGAGAAAAAGCCGGCACAGAACCAATTCTAAATTACATACGAAGACAGCAAGTGAAATGGTTTGCCCACTTAGAGAGAATGCCTTGTGACATCATACCATACAAATGCAGAGGTCAACGCTCTCATCGGTGAAAATTCAGACGAAGCAGATGCAATAATCTATACAGACGGATCCGTTATACGCCAAAGAAGAAGCGCATGGGCATTTACAGCACGCTCAGCGGGCAGAACAGTCAAAGAAGCCAACGGCGCCTTCTCCATGACAACCAGCAGCATGACGATGGAGGTGATGGCAGTGACACAAGCGTTTGCCTGGCTTGAAACACAAAGATACACCCGCGTGTGTATACTCAGTGATTCAATGAGTATGATCCGGAGGGTTCAGGCAGGTTCAGTGCGAAGACAATGGCTTGAATCATTACAGAAGTCCACTGTTCGTGGAGTCACCTTTATTTTTGTTCCGGGATACGCAGGCGTCAATGGAAATGAAAGAGCTGACAGATTGGCTGGATCCGCTATCACTACCGACGGTCAGCCTATGGATCATGCTGATATTATCAATGCCCTCAGAGAAATGGGAAGAATAGAGGACTTTGGTGGCAGTGAATCCACATCACTCGCCAGAATGGCAGACTTGGGAATTAAGATCGGCACAGAAAAAAACGAGACGCACACCAGCTACGCCAGAAGACTTGTTAATCAACATAGAACTGGTACTATTAGCCATCGGACGTTGGGGTTCATACTGAGGGGAGGAACTGAGCACCTATGGACATGTCCGGAGTGCAATGAGGATAACCCAACTAACTAACTAACTAACTAACTAACTAACTAACTAACTAACTAACTAACTAACTAACTAATCATACCATACAAAGCATACATGGAAAGAGAAAAAGGACGTAGAGCACGAGGTAGACCAAGAACAAAATGGAAGGATAACTTTAGAGAAACTCTACAAGAGCACGATGTGCCTATGGTCGAGGCGGCCAGAAGAGCTAGAGACAGAACCGTATATCTCCCTCGACACCCACAGCGGTAAAAGAGGAAGTGAAGAAGAAGAAGAAGAAGAAGAAGAAGAAGAAGACTGAGATATCATTTTCGCCTTGTTGGTCAGAACTGTTAAAATGGAGCGAGACTAATGGAGGGAAGAATATATAGCAGATCATCTGCGAGAGAGTTAAAAGACACATTTTGAGATCATGTGTGCTTTCCCGTGTCAACGTATGGATGTCAGTCATGCACTCTTATTCTTTTATTATATATTAAAACAAAAATCTGAGCTTTTGAAATAAAACGCTACAGAAAAGTTCTTAATTAAAATACCACGAACTAAAAAGTAGGAACCCCCCCCCCCCCCCCCCATATTGCAATCGCGATTATTAGTTCCCCAACTGAATCCTGATCTGAATATTTATGAATTCTGGCAGTCCCGGGGGGCAGATTTTCTCAACGTGAAGCAAGTCTTTGAAATGCATCCTCGAATCGACAGATCAAAAGTTAAAAAAAAAATTATTTTATTTTTGCTTTCGCTTTTTATGCCGCCTCCTTTAGGGTGCCGCCGGATACGACGGCCTCTCTGTAACATAGCACGGCACGACCCTGTATTTTAGTAAAGTAAAGGACCATTTTCACGCTTTTCAGGCGTATTGGGTATATAGGGCTTGCCCTATATTTTATTTTGTTAATTCTCATGATGGCCTGGAGAGAACGATGATGGAAGGTATAATTTCCGTAAAACGATGCAGAGGCAGACCTGCAAGATAATGGATACCGAAGATGAATTACGTTTGAAAGCAGAACTGGCTTGAGAAAGAGACACTTTCACGCATGCCGTGACGAGAGCGACGTTCTGTAAAGAGCTGCTGATTAATAATGAGGAGATTTACTAAGCAATTTTGTTTAGACCAAAGCCTTTGTCAACGACTAAAAAACACAAGCCAGTTGCAATATTTTTTTTGTTTTGTTGATGACGACTTTTGATGACGACTGTTGATGCTGTGCGATGTCCGATTACTTACTGAGTTAGGAAAATGCATTAGATTTTGTATTGCATATAAATATTGAAATTTTTCTTCAGAAATGACACCTCACTTTATGTGTGTAATTTCTCTGTACAAACAACACCTTACCGTTTTTTACTTTTTTTTTTTTGCCCGGAAAGGGGGAGGTTTGGGGGAGGGGGAGGGGGAAGTAGGGCGGATGTTAGAATGTAAAGATAGAGACACGGAAAGTTCAAAGCTTCGGTGTTTGTGTGCCTCGATAAACAAAAAACATCTATACTCATGGCGTCTGCACACACAGACACACCCAACACCTTTATGTATGGTTAAGATGTTAAGATTATGTATATTAGGAGAACCAACCAGATAATTAATACCAGTGCAGGCTAAAAGTGGCAGCCGGCGTTCAAATGTAAATCCTCGAAAAGGAAGATTACTTGGTTGCAGTTAATGAGTACAAACGTAAAGCCAAACAGGCCAGTCAGGAAAACCAGTCAGGAAAACAAAAAGAGTGCACCATTTGTTTTCTAAGTCAGGTGATAGGGATGTCGGATTATTGACTGTTATTGAATGCTTTTGTAGATGTACTTTAAACAAACACACACACGCGCGCACGCGCACTTTGAGTATTTGCTGTTAACATTATTTACTAAATTAGACACACTAATTAAATCTTAGATTAGTAACTTTCCCCTGCGGGTTTCAGGGTACCGATTGTCTGGGGAAGAAGGAAGGGGGGGGGGGGGGGTTAGGGGGTGGGGCAGATAGGTTCACTGCCTCATAGCAAGCATGCAGTAAAGAGCGACTACTTAAGGAGCTTGCTGTAATCGGATTTATTCTGCCTGCTCCAAACTTCTGAGCAAGCACAGCAGAACCGCCCCCCCCCCCCCCCCCCAACACACAATTTTTCTTAGCAAAACCTGCGAGAAAATACATATTCAGAGTGAAGTTGTATCCAGAATAAACACTGGGGAACTATGGAACTTGCTGCTGATTTGCTGGTTCATGAAGACAGCACAACTGATAACCGACTGACTGACTGACTTTGTACCCAACCAGGACATCACACAAGCGATAAACACCCGATGACACAAAGTACCTCTATGTGGGCGAGGATCACGGTGGAGAGAGGTCCCAGAAACCGCGTTCGGCCTTTAGGCCATATTTATGGCCAGGCTATATTGCGGCCCCTGGCAAAAGCCAGAGTAGGGCTTCAAATAACGAAACATTTCATCCTAAAAAGGACGAGAAGTAAGATACTTATTAAAAAAAACTGATAACCTGAATATTTGAAACCGATGGCGAAGAAGACACAGTAATTACAAGAGTAGACACAAACTTTTTTCGTGAACGTGCCCAGTCATAAGATAAGCCTAGTGATTATTGCACTTTTCCGTTCGTTAGCTTGGATAAATTTATCACACCAACCCCCCCCCCCTCCCCCCCCCCCTGATTTGCTTATTTCCCTACCCACTGCCCTGTCCTGTTTTCTCTTGTATGCTTGATCACTTAATTCCTACTGGGTTGCTACAGTATTTTATTTTTACTCCAGGTTCCGTGCTGGATGTCTGTGTCCATAAGGTCCCCTCCCCAGCTCCCATCATACAAATACAAATCCTGGAAACGTAGTTCTAGCACATAACCATATAGCACCGTTCAATTAGGCCGCATCAAAACGGTTACAAGCAAATCCGTAGTCTCGTGTTGTTGGGTTCGGCGTCCGTTTTTTTATTAACAAATTTTTTTTTTAAAATATCCAGAAACCATGAGTTGTAAACCCTTTGGCTCGGTACTATAGATATCGCAACCATTCGGCCTTGATTCTATTATAGGTACCATTAATCTGGGAGAAATGTGGCTTTACTGCCTACCCCCGGGAATGAACCCGGACAACAAGGAGTTCGTCACCCGGCCGCCGCGAATGTCATGTTTAACCAACTACGCTAGAGAGCCGGGTTCGGCGTCCGTTAAGTGAAGTGTCACTATTCAGATCATCAATGTACAAATGCTAGACTTGTAAGGTTATAACTAGCACCCTGACTGTTACATGTAAAGGTTAGGGTGAGAGGATCCACTTCATTGCACCGGGTTTTATCCAGTATGACCCAGTCTCTATCTGTAAGATAGTTTTCTGCGACTGCTGAGAGCATCGCAGAGAGCAGGACATCCGTAGCTCCGGTGACGATCCTAGAGATCTCTGTAAAAATTGCACTCATGAACTAAACGGTGCCGCCGTGAAACGAACCCACGACCTTCAGGTCGCTAGGCAAACGACTTGACCACTTCGCCACGGAGACCCCCTAATGGTTACAAAAAAACCTGAAGTCCAGACATGGTAGCTCAAGTACCTCGGCCTCCGGTGTCAAGACAACTTCATATACCGCCATGCTCAGGTTCGGAGTCAGCTTCCGACATTTTGGTCTCAAACTGCTTTGTGTTGACTTTGTTTGGTACTGCTTAGAAAACAATGGCTAACTTTATCTCGTTGTTCACACCCTGGGGAGTTACTAGTCATATCTATCCACACTCTTCTCTGGCTTGTGTACCCTCAGTCAGTTCTGATACAGCTGATCTTCAATGCCATGATGTCAAACTGTCCTTCATGTTCTGTCTCCCCCCCCCCTCTCTCTCTCTCTCTCTCTCTCTCTCTCTCTCTCTCTCTCTCTCTCTCTATCTCTCTCTCTCTCTTTCTGAAGCGGACAATCAGTTCTATTCGCGAGTCAGTTTCTCTCACGACATCTTCATATTCTCTATGTCTGTCCTTGAAATTCCCATGATTTGTCTATAAAACCACAAATTTGCAGCTTCCAAAACAATTTTTTTTTTAAACTAATCATTCAACTGTTTTTACTTCCGTATATCAGGATAGGACTTATATAGCTCTTGATCATTCTCTTTCCCGACAAAGAAATATTGCATAGAATATAACAGCAAACTACAGAGTGAAAACACAGTACTGCCACAAATCTGCAGTAAATGTTTGGATTTATTTGCGACATCTTGAAAAAGATCTGCAGGTAACTTTCTCTGCGTATAAGTACCATGTTCTGTTCAGGTAAAGAAGTAATTGTATATTCAATTGGACATACTGCTTATTTATTCCAGATCGGTAACCTGCTGGCATTGGTTGTTCTCCATCGTACCAGGATGGAGTCTCAAAGACTCATGTTCCATAGCCTAGTGGCCGGCCTTGTGTGGAACGATCTCATTGGCATTGTGCTGACGTCACCGGTTACCGTCGCATCCTACATTAACGGCCTACAGGTTAGATATAGTATGAATGTCAATGTGTAGTCGTTCCCGGCGATACTTAGCAAAGTAATGCACTGCTGCATGCGGAAACATTCTTGGACAGAGACGATATCGTTTGCGTTATGAGGAAAAGGCTGGCAAGTCACTAACATTAACACGATTACATGACCTCAAGGTGAAGCGCTAACACGATTGCATGACCTCGAGGTGAAGCCTGGTTACGTTGTATGGTTTAGTCGACAGAATCATCTTTATTGCACCGGGTTTTATCCCATATGACTCAGTCTCTCTCTGCAGAACGAGAGCGCCGCACACAGCATAAACTCTTTAGCTCCGGCAATGATTTGCGTGGATTTCTGTAGAAATTGCACTCATGAACTGAACTGCGTAGCCGTGAAACGAACCCACGTCCTTCAGAGCGAGAGGCAAACGGCTTGACCACTTCGCGAGTGCAATCTTCGAGGTCAAGTTAGGAGATATGTTACTAATTTCTCATGAAAACATTGGAACTCTGAGCTAGCTGTTGAAGATGAGGATTGAGCGCTTATGTGAATGGCCCGTGTGCTGTGAAGTCGGTTCTTGAATCAACTTAACTCAGCTCATGAAAACAACCAGTAGAGATACCTTGGAATGGTTTACTGCATCAGACGACTGACCACGCATAGGAATGTCCAGTGTGCAGTGATGTCGATTTTGATAACGTTGCCTAGCATTAGATTAGGCAAGCAATTTACTTTGTGCTGAACAAAGTTTCCCTCTCCGAGTTTCGCCATTGAAGGAGAAATGAGAAGAAAGCTGCAGCGTCCCAAGAAACATGTCACAAAAAGCGACTAATTATGGGATGTATAAGGGTGACGGCGCAGATGTCGTAGATGACAGGTAAACCAAAACAAAACGTAATATCATTTCCATCCCCCCCCCCCCCCCACCTCCCATTTTTGTCTGTTACGGACAACCATATTAGAAGAAAAAAGAAGACGAAGAAGGATGAGTAGGATGAGGAGGAGAAGAAGAAGGAGAAGAAGGAGGAGAAGAAGAAGAAGAAGAAGAAGAAGAAGAAGAAGAAGAAGAAGAAGAAGAAGAAGAAGAAGAAGAAGAAGAAGAAGAAGAAGAAGAAGAAGAAGAAGAAGAAGAAGAAGAAGAAGAAGAAGAAGAAGAAGAAGAAAAACAAGAAGAAGAACAAGAACAAGAAGAACAAGAAGAACAAGAAGAACAAGAAGAAGAACAACAACAACAACAACAACAATAACAACTATCCCTACTGTCACATTGATATCTTTAGGTACCCAAATAACCTGGTACTTATTTCTCCACAGATGCCAGGGGGAGAGCATTTGTGTCGGTTTAACGGCTTCATCATGATCTGTTTTGGGCTGAGTACGCCCCTGATTGTCAGCGCTATGGCAATAGAACGATTTCTCTTCGTGAAGTACACCTTCTTCTACACCAAGCACTGCGCCCCAGGGGCGGCTCGCTTTGTCATGATTGTTATTTGGGGTTTCGTTCTGTTCTTTGGCCTCCTGCCCATGTTTGGTTTTGGTAACTACGTCCTGCAGTATCCACGAACTTGGTGCTTTCTGGACTTCAGGTGAGAGAGAGAGAGAGAGAGAGAGAGAGAGAGAGAGAGAGAGAGAGAGAGAGAGAGAGAGAGAGAGAGAGAGAGAGAGAGAGAGAGAGAGCTGGGTTGGGGGGGGGGGGGGAAGGAGTGTTGTCTCTGTGGACAAATCGTTAAGACTTGTCTAGTGCTCTGGGAATCCCGTCATAAGTTTCGGACTTTATTGAAGTTATTTTTTGGTGGTCGTCATTAGAGTTGTGTTTTGTGAAATGCTTGGGGTGGGGAGGGGTGTAGAAACAGTGGCTTTACGAGAAATACCGGTACTTTTCTTTTATTACACCATAGGGACATCGAGATTTCGTGGAATGTTCCAGATAAAGTCCAGTATTATAAGGAGGGGTGGGTGTTTTGTTGGGGTTAGGTTTGTTTTGGTTAGTCGCTATTTATTTTACACTTAAACAGCCCGATACTACTAGACTTTACCCCGAACTTCCTATGAAATCTCAGAGGAAATAACGTACCATATGGGATCTGTCCCCGTACATTGAAACCAATATCTTTACAATTCTTAAATGTTGTGCCGACTCCACACTGAAGGGTGGCGGCAGCATACCCACTGTTGTTTTTAAAATTATTACGTGATGAGGTCCCACTCTCTTTCACGGTGTTACTCTCGTACTAATGTCTAACAAGTACGAGAACTTTACTGTTTTTTTTTAAACCGTCCACCACGATAATCGATCCCTAGTACTCCATGGTCACAACATATTTTTGCCACGAAACCACCGTTAGTTAGTAAGCTTCTTCTTCTTCTTCTTCTTCTTCTTCTTCTTCTTCTTTTTCTTCTTCTTCTTCTTCTTCTTCTTTTTCTTCTTCTTCTTCTTTTTCTTCTTCTTTTTAACCCCCAGTAGAGCATAGACCCTTAATAAACTCACTCCATGTCGTTCTATCCTTTGCTGTCACACGTAACTCTTCCCATGTCCTCCCCATCAGGTATATTTTCCTTCTCCATGGTCTTCCTTCATTTCTACGCCCCTGTCGTTTCCAGTGCTAAGGTATTTTAATTATGCTATTCTCAGGTTTTCTCAGCGTGTGTCCTATCCAACGCCGGCGTTGTTTCTTCACCTCTTGGTCCACTGCAACTTGTTTAGTTCTCTCACCCAAAGCTCTAAACTAGTAATTCTATTATAACATTTAATTCTTTCTGTTCTGCGCAGGCAACAGTTAGCTAGTCGAAATAAATCATCAATGCACACGATTCAGTCAAAAAAGCTCTGACCATCTCTTCTCAATGTTTCTCACAGCGTGTAGCGACTGACAACACCAGTTCTGTCTTGGTTCACTGTTCTTCTATGGCTAGCAAGCCGCCGCAATATTGTTGCGGTTAGAAGCGTGGTTACTAACCTAAAAGTCCTGGATTCAAATCCTTAATGAAAAAGACTTTTATAAATGACATGGCTTCCATATCGAACTTGTCTAAAATGGGTATTATGTAATATACTGAGAAGTTAAAGTGACCTGGTTGAAGTTGACCACATTACCCATAGAGAGCGATTGATCCATAAAAGTTCAGGTCTGTCACATTAATTCCGATTGGCCAAAGGCTTTAAAACGTTCTGTTACTTTACCTACTGTGATCCTCCGCAAAACCTTTCTTTTCTTTATCATTTTTGACTTGACGCTCTTGTTAGTTTGCAGTCACCGACTGTTTCATCTAACTGCCCTGTCTGTGGGGAGACCTTTAGTATGGCACTCATATTTATTGCTACTTTTTATTTTTTACTTTGCAGGCTAATGAGTTTGTTGGTTACCTTTATTACCCCTGGCCCTAAACTGAAGTCTATTTTTCAAACAAAATCACGCCTGGACGAAATGACAGAAGTAATAAAAAGAAACACGAGTGAAATCCTAAGAAGAGGTGTGCGGTCTAAAAACTTACTTTTATGGCAGGGTAGATCCTACTGTTAGCCACTATCGCAGCTGGTTTTAAGAGCGAAACTTCAGACGACGCATACAACGGAACACTGCTCTTTTGATCTGGCAGCTTCTGCACCATGCTCTGTTTAGAATTTTGGTGTTACAGTTCCTTTAGAGTAAACAAACAAAACACAACAGAGATTGTTCTACATTTTCAACATTTGATCTTTATAATACTGCCCAGGTTTTTTGTTATGCAGAAAAAGAACGTCATTAGTGGCTTTAATTTGAAGTGATTTTCGTGCCTCTCTATAGCACAACTTAACACTTTCGTCTGGAAAGATTGACAGGTGCCAACAGTTAGTTAGGGTCGGTGTTTTCCTTCAGAACGATATCAGGGAAGTGAAATCTTTCGGCAACATTACAATGCATGCATTTTTTTCAAACTATAATTGATGGAAAAGTCTATGTCCGACGAGTACATGATAGCGATATAATTAGGAAGGCAGCATTACGAAATGGGCGGACAGCATTACGAGATGGGCGGACAGCAGTGTGTTGGGATGTACAACCAGGCCAGAACAAAGAGAATATTGGTTATCCATTACAGTTAGCCTTTATATTGGAGATATGGTCTGATTTCCTTATTAAATCTCTCACAAAAACACAAAAACAGAAAGAGTTAAATGTTAATTTCCTGTCCCCTTTGGGTGCCAAATACATCGATGCAATAGATCACAAAGTTTGGCTAATAATATTGATTAATCACTGACCACGGTTTATTCCCTGCAGTCTGTGTTGCCCCATTTTCCTGCTGTGCAACACAACAAATTTCAAAAACAACCTCGTGTTATTGGAACGCAGAAAAACATGGTGAAAAGCATGCAGAGAACATAAATGGCATGACATAAACCAGATCATAGGCCTCCCTGCAGCTGTTTCCGGGGAAATGCAGCCTCAAGGGATATGACCCTCCATCAGCGCTCTTTCTGATGATAATCAGGTGGCGCAGGCTATAGGAAGAGGAGACATGATAGCGTGGAAAACAGGAACAGGGACGCCATTTTGGGCATATGTTAAAGGAAAGGATATCTCTATGGAAATATGTAGGATCGCTTGACTCGCGCTCTTTGCATATGTGGATTCGGTTTAGGGCTCAGTCTTTCATTTGCAGATAATAAAATACAATCTTCCTCTCTCTTCTTCACTTTCTCTTTTACCGTTTCGAGTGTTGAGAGACATATAAGGTTCTTCTTCTTGCTCTGCTGGTTCCTTCGACCACAGACACATGTTTTTGTTGTAGAGTTTTTCAATCATCATTTGCTTGGGCCAGTAGAGAAGAGTAATCATGGTTGACCATAGGTACCAGAGCTTGAGGGTGTAACTGCCATGTAGCCCCCCCGCACCCCTTCTTTATTTAGTCCTTCCTCTTGAAGCTAGGGCGGCGCGTAGGACAGAGTTCATAACTCTCCAAGTCTGGCGGTTCGATGTCACCTACTTTAGGTCTTGGATGTTCATTAGGACCATTGCTGAGCCTTCCTTGAAGATGGTTCTACCCAGGGTCTCTCTTGGTCTTCCCCGTTTTCTGTTTCATTGCGGTGCCCACATGAGGGTTTGATAGTGGTGTTTGGTCTTATTAATTCATGGCCTATGTAGTTCCAGCGGCGCTTTCTTAGAAAACTGAATAAATTATCTTGCTTGGTCTCATGTCTTATTTGCGTATTAGATATGAAATCTGTACAGTGGAGATTTAATATTCTTCTATGACATCTGTTCTCATAATTGTCTAATTTTCCATCTACCACTGGAATCACACAAGAGTTGAAGATCTTGAGGTTTGTCTGTTTGCTAAATGTCTTTGACTTCTAGACGTTTGACAGTTTGTTGAAAGCACAAGATGCCAAAGTTATTCTAAATGATTTTTCTGGCGCTGAATCGCTCGTGTTTGTCCTCTTACTTCCTAGGTATGTAAAGCTGTTGACATTCTCCAAGAATATAATTGTTTAGTTTGATGCTGTCTGACCTGTTAGAAAGATCAATAATTGTTTGTTTTTGCCGTGTTAATCTGGAGACCAATTTGTCCTTAAATTTTTGGGAGATGGTCTGTTTTTGCCTGGATATCTGGATTAGTTGAACTCAAAAGGTACTATGTTATCTGCAAAGTCAAGGTGTTCTAGAATGTTGTCAAACCCTTTGATACCCATATTCACCCTCCCTTACCTTCAGCTGATTTGGTAATGATCAGCATCCAGCCCTTTTTCATCCGATTATGTATAGATGTTAACTTTTAAAGAGCTTAATCAGACATTTTGTATTATATATATATATATATATATATATATATATATATATATATATATATATATATATATATATATATATATACCAACCCGTAGCATATACTTTAAATAATGACTATTATGCTATTATTATGGTACAGTTAAACAAGGGTTACGCATCTTGAGCCCAGCCAATTAGAAAGTGATATGGGAGCCGTCCCACATGTTTTCTTCGTGGCGGCGTGCCTGCGATTGACTGACTGTTTAGGCTTACTGCACTTCAATCAAGTTAACATCAATTATCGTCTATATATTTCTCATAAACCTCTAACTTGGTTATGGGTGTTTTAACTCGCAGGCACCGTGGCAGTTTCTCGTGGATCCCATTACAGCCGATGACAAATCTTTAGTGCAAGACAGCCTAGCATACGACATAACAACATCTAGCATGAGAATGGAGGTGGAGGCGGTAACTGCAGCTCTACGGTGACTAGAGAACAAGATGCATTCACATGTCGTAATTGTAACAGACTCTGAAAGCATGCTGAGAAAGTTGAAGACAGGGATGCTTCGAGCAGAGTGGCAAGCTTCACTGGGAAGGAATCGGGTAGTGAGCACACTTTGGATCCTTTCTTCAGGATATGCCGGCGTAGTGGGTAATGAACAGGCAGACCGACTGGCTATATCTGCACCACTTGGTGGTGAATTTATACATGACAAGACAGATGTGGTCAAGGCCCTCTGGGAACAAGCAACAGAATCAGTAGAGAAACAAGATTTTTATGGTCTGGAGAGAATGAGGCACCTGGGTGTAACCAGATTTTATATAAGGTGCATATAAATACAATTTTCGTTTTATATATTGATAATAAAATGTTTTATGTGAGTGGTTGCGAAGGCGGAACTCTTATGAATACTTTGACAGTTACTAGTAACTCTTTCAGTCCGAAAGATTTGTTACTTTAACTCCTATTCCAAAGGGTTGGGATAAAAAATACATACGTAACAAAATTCATTAGCAGTTGGAAATCGAAAAGAATAGCCTAACGACGCTTCACCGGTGAAATTTGGAGTTAAAAATCTACGCAAAGTATTTTCAGGATCCTCACCGGTGCTACGAAGTTCGTACACCGCGCTCGTCAGACTCAGGCTTGAGTTAGATGTAGAACGGGCACTTATGGGTTACTACCCCTGTGCCATGATGTTGATCAGTTGTTTAAACCTAAACCTAAATTAATAATTCCCATACAAAGGAACGTTATGCGAACGGTCTGTAACAAGAAACAACAATGATATTATGTTATCTTCGAGACGATCAAGAAACGTATGGTCAGATGGTAAGTACTGAAAGAGTTAAGCCGGCTGTGAACATGTCTTGCTTGAATGAGGAATTCACTTCAAGATACTCTAACTCTCCAGGATGAGTTGAGAACTCACTTCATGATACTCTAACTCTTCAGTATGAGTTATTAATTTACTTCATGATACTCTAACTCTACAGGATAAGTTAATAATTCACTTCGTAATACTCTAAATCTCCAGGATGAGTTTTAAGAATTGACTTCATGATATTCTAACTCTCCAGGATAAGCTAATAATTCACTTCATGATACTCTAACTCTCCGGGATGAGTTAATAATTCACTTCATGATACTCTAACTCTTCAGGACGACCAACCCGGTGCACGCAGCTTACGGATACATGTATTCTGGGCTGAACCTACTGCTGGTTATAGTAATGGTGGTTTGTAACCTGGTGGTTGTGGTGACGTTGGCACGCGTCAGAGATTACCGGAGGAAGTACAGCTCTAGCAGCCTCAACAGTGTCTTGATCGGAGACGGCGTCATGGATGATAGCCAGCGGCAGCAGGTGAGACTAACTACTATGTTGTGTCGCCTAGTTTTGTTATTGGTATGTAAGTACATGTTTCCAAGCTTGAATGCCGTCTGGCTGGCCGGTGGACGACTTCGTCGTCGTTCGGGACAGTGTTTGGGTCTGTCTTTTTTCATCGCGTCAAAACTGCTTGAGTCCTTTTGAGGGCTATTTGGTGGCGATGAGTGCGAAGCCATTTAATATGGCGCACGTTAACCTAGTCACAATCATAACAAATAGTTTCTTTCTCAGGTGGGGGGGGGGGGGGGGATTTTGGCTAAACGTGACGATTTTTTTTTTCGCAGAACAAGTCAAGTCAAGCTTGAAAGCCTAATGCCATATGGTGTTAGCCAGACGTTTGCATAGACTTAATGCTTAATGCCATATGGTATTAGCCAGGCGTTTGTATAGACTAAATGCCTAATGCCATATGGTATAAGCCAGACGTTTGCATAGACTAAATGTCTAATGCCATATGGTATAAGCCAGACGTTTGCATAGACTAAATGCCTAATGCCATATGGTATAAGCCAGGCGTTTGCATAGACTAAATGTCTAATGCCATATGGTGTTAGCCAGACGTTTGCATAGACTAAATGCCTAATGCCATATGGTATAAGCTAGGCGTTTGTATAGACTAAATGCATAATGCCATGTGGTGTTAGCCAGACGTTTGCATAGACTAAATGCCTAATGCCATATGGTGTTAGCCAGACGTTTGTATAGATTAAATTGCCTAATGCCATATGGTATTAGCCAGGCGTTTGCATAGACTAAATGCCTAATGCCATATGGTGTTAGCCAGACGTTTGAATAGACTAAATGCCTAATGCCTTATGGTGTTAGCCAGACGTTTGTATAGATTAAATTGCCTAATGCCATATGGTATTAGCCAGGCGTTTGCATAGACTAAATGACTAATGCCATTTGGTATTAGCCAGGCGTTTGTATAGACTAAATGCCTAATGCCATACGGTATTAGCCAGACGTTTGCATAGACTAAATGCCTAATGCCATATGGTGTTAGCCAGACGTTTGTATAGACTAAATGCCTAATGCCATATGGTATAAGCCAGGCGTTTGCATTGACTTAATGCCTAGTGCCATATGGTGTTAGCCAGATGTTTGTATAGACTAAATGCCTAATGCCATTTGGTGTTAGCCAGACGTTTGTATAGATTAAATTGCCTAATGCCATATGGTGTTAGCTAGACGTTTGCATAGACTAAACGCCTAATGTCATATGGTGTTAGCCAGGCGTTTGTATAGATTAAATGCCTAATGCCATATGGTATAAGCCAGGCGTTTGTACAGACTAAATGACTAATGCCATAGAATGTTAGCCAGACGTTTGTATAGACTAAATGCCTAATGTCATACGGTGTTAGCCAGACGTTTGTATAGACTAAATGCTTAATGCCATATGGTGTTAGCCAGACGTTTGTATAGACTAAATGCCTTGTGTCATATTTTGTTAGTCTGGCGTTTGTATAAACTAAATGCCCAATGTCATATGGTGTTAGCCAGACGTTTTTATAGACTAAATGCCTAATGTAATATGGTGTTAGCCAGACCTTTGTATAGACTAAATGCCTAATGTCATATGGTGTTAGCCAGACGTTTGAATAGACTAAATGCCTAATGTCATATGGTGTTAGCCAGACGTTTTTATAGACTAAATGCCTAATGTCATATGGTGTTAGCCAGGCGTTTGTATAAACTAAATGCCCAATATCATATGGTGTTAGCCAGACGTTTTTATAGACTAAATGCCTAATGTCATATGGTGTTAGCCAGGCGTTTGTATAAACTAAATGCCTAATGTCATATGGTGTTAGCCAGTCTTTGTTTTTGTTTTTGTTTAGACTAATCGGCATACAGTAGATGGTGGGGTAATGAAAAGCACTAATGTTGATAACAAATGTGATGATGAGGATAAAGTGTTTGTTGCTGATGATGATAATGCCTTTGATGATGATGAAAAGGAAGAGGAAGAAACTGGGGAGAGAGAAGAGGACAAGAAGGCAAAAGAAACAGCCCCATTAAAATGTGACGTTGGTTAAAAAAAATAAGAGGGGGTAAAGAAGGAGGATGAGATAAAGAAGAAGAAGAAGAAGAAAAAGAAGAAGAAGAAGAAGAAGAGGAAGAAGAAGAAGAAGAAGAAGAAGAAGAAGAAGAAGAAGAAGAAGAAGAAGAAGAAGAAGAAGAAGAAGAAGAAGAAGAAGAAGAAGAAGAAGAAGAAGAAGAAGAAGAAGAAGAAGAAGAAGAAGAAGAAGAAGAAGAAGAAGAAGAAGAAGAAGAAGAAGAAGAAGAAGAAGAAGAAGAAGAAGAAGAATTACTAGTAGCAACAGAAGCAGCAGCAGGAGAAGAAGAAACAGCAAATATGATCACGAACAATAAGAACAAGATGAACAAGAAGGTGGGAAACTAGAGAGTGAACATCCTCATCAATAATTGCCACTTCTACCTTTAAGCGTTGTGGGGAGAAACAGTTTGCAATCCTCTGATGGACAGCAATGGCTATCGCCATTCCGTGTCGATGTAGAAGCTCTTTAATGTCATCAATCAATTTTTTTCCTAAGAAGGTGGACTCTTGATTAATCTCTTTCTCTTTTCATGTGTAGCGCCAAACCATTTGATCATTTGTTTCTCAATAAATTTACTGCATGGTGCTGTTATTACAGTCTTATTCATATAATTTCTAACTTTTTCTAGGATAGCTTAGTTGGCGGCTTTTCTCAGGCATCTCATTTCATATTGTTTAATTTTACATAGGTTAACCTTTAATAAAGTCCAAGTCTGGCACTGGGAGCCCAGTCTTTGTATGAATAGTGTGTTTATTATCTGTTTCTTGGCGCTCATTCTTAATTGTTAGCAGTCTGAATAACAGTCTCAGCTGGTACATAAGTGCATCGGCTCGTTGACATCTTTCGTCTATTTCACGATCTATCATCCCGTCCTTCGAGAATAGGCTTCCTGGAAATTTAAATTCTTTAACTTGTTTCAGACAAGTACCATTTAACCCGATGTCTAGCAGACAAGGAATTCCACTAATCTGCATTACTTCAGTGATAATAATATTTATTTTCATGTGATAACTTCTGCATGTTGAACTTAGTCCGTTTCAATATAAACGAACATAGTCTCAAAATCTCGATCCTACATTTATATTGCATCTTTTCTGTACCCCCACTCAAAGCCCAGGTCGTTTCTTCCCTCTCTCTAGCTAGATATTAACTTCTAGAATATCACACAGTCAGTCTACAAAACTTCACACGCACTTACTCGTTTGACAAGGGCTTAAAGAATTACTGTGTTCTTCCTATGTGCTTGATTTGGTTATAATTGCCCACACAACTCCCCTTTTAGATTCTGTAATTGAATTCTTGGCAAAACATCTTCCTGTTTATTTTGATTTCATTCAAGGGAGAATGAAAAGGAGGTTACGTGTAGGATTGGCATGTTTGCTTTTGCTTTGCTCCTAATGCTGTTGCTTTGATGATTGTGTAGTGTAAACAGGTAAGTGCTTTTGTTGGGTTCTTTGACACCTTCAGTCTTAAGCAGTGATCCATGTGTGATCTGCTGTTGTCTATATGTAGCACGTAGAGCTCCACTTTCAGCAGGTCACACTCCATTTGAGGCCAGCCATTGTCTACCAAGTGTGTACATAGTGTGTCTACCGTTTGGCCGCGTGTAACAAGCAACTTTCAGTGTTGAATGTTGACAATTGAGTTAAGAATCGACATCACAACATTTTGGGACACTGCCATAGGCGCTCCGTCCTCATCTTCAGCAGCAAGCGAAGAGTTCCAATTTCTATGGCACCAGTAACTTATTGTATATCCGTCTCGCCTTTTCATTGAGTGTTGAGCGTTGGTCTGATCCCCTGGTAACTCCTCACAGCGATATTCTTCTCAGACCGTAATGATCTGTTTGTAACTCCGAATTTTTCAATCGCTCTCAAAGGACCCTCACAACATATAGCTTGTCATACATCAATTAAACACCAAATTGATCAGAACCGGGCAGTCTATATGCCTACTCGTTTCCCAACACACTGGCATAACCTGGAAACAATCTAAAGGACGCTAACTACACAGGACCTCTGGAACGATGCTTGCCACTTTGCGCGGAAAATGCCTGTCTCCACCTTTCTCAGCATGCTCTGTGATTCAGTACAATTACGACATGTGTGTACAGCTGATTCTCAAGCCAGAGGAAGAAGTGATCGCCTCCACCTCTATTTTCAAACTAGACGTTGTGATATCATATGCCAGGCTTTGTGAATTAGCCACGTCCATTCGTTGTTTTTGAGGAACCATCACGCACTTCTTCTGCCTCTCAACACAGAACCATCTGTAAAGATAATCGCACCACCTGGACAGTGTCATGAATCATTTGTTGAACTTCTGATTCTGCAGTCTGGCTAGCCAGTCCCTGCACTCGCGACCTAAAGTGATTAGAACCCTACACAAGTCTGATTTGAGCTCGGACACTTTGACCCACTGCTCTCCACGCCCAAATTTATCAAGGCGGCACGCATGTCTAATTATGTCTTCAGCTTGAGCCATCCAAGATCTTCCTCTTTTCAGTCTGTGACCATTAGACCTACGTAGGGCTTTTTCCAGTAGTTGCTTCTTGCCTGCAACTACTCTGAGATATGACTTTGCTTGCAGATTTTTGAGCCTATCTGCAATAGTAGGCAGTGCAAGTATATATCGCAAACACACTAGCGGTGTACCTTTTCTACATCCCAAAATTACCCCCATAGTTTCATTCTGTATGCGTTCAAGTTTCATCAGCTGACTCTTTGATATAGTAAGCATTCCAAGTCCATAATCTATTACTGACAGGATCACATATTGAAACATAAAGAACAATATGCTTTGTTTCCCGTCCATTGCTGCCATTATCCTGAGAGCATTAAGTCCTTTTTGGCATTTTTACCGCAGCTGCACCCACGTGATCCCTGAAGGTCAGGCTTCTATCGAAAGATACCCAGGTACCTCAGTTAGCTTTTTAGCTTTCTCTTTTAATGTATTTTTGTCTTTAATTGTAAGGCTTGGAACATTAAATCTTAAAATTCTATTGCCCAGAGAAAACTGTAAAACAGCCGCATTTTCTGAGTTGATGACAGCACCCATCTTTGCACACCGTTCAGTCACTTTGTCTTGGGCTGTTTCCTTTCGCTCCCCTGCCTTTATGCAAGAACATCATCTGCAAATGTCAATATAATTTCAACACCTGGTGCTTTAAGTTCTGCAGTCTTGCTTGTATACACACCTAGGGAATGAAGGTGTTTTTTTTTTTAAAGATGTAAAACCCAAACATAAAACAGAACCATTCAGCTTTACAATATCACAAACATAACGACAGATAAACATAACGGCTAAGGAGCTTTCAGCAGCACATTAAACAGATCTACACTATTACAAGTACAAACAGGAATAAACAAAAATCACTTAACTGACTTATTTCCGATAAACATCAAGTTGCTCTCTAGCCAGTTAAATTATTGGAACGATTTAATTCCTTTCTCTCTAAGGCAGTGATTCCTTAACTGTGTGCCGTAGCACCCAGGAAGGGGGGGGGGGGCGCGACCTCTTCACACGGGCGCCGCAAAATATTGTAAAAGCTTCATTATTAATTTAACCAAGACACGAACAGTCATACTTTTACACAGGTTAGGGCGCGTGGAAAACATTTCATTGAGTAAAAGGGCCGTGGCAAAGACAAGTTTGGGAAACACTGCTCTAAGGGATAACTTCTTTCAAAATAGGGGATTAGCAATGTGCAATTCACCAGAAAATCCACATTTATTGCTGTGACTAGACGATCACATGATACTGAACTATTTTTTGGGGCTCGAATCTGCATCCAGGTGTCCTTTGGTTTCCTCAGGTCGACTTAGCTTGAAATGGGTACCAGGTAAAGTCTTGGCAAGTAAAGACTGTCGACATCACCCATTATGTTCGGACTGATCTATGAAATATTTGAGACTAGTACTGTATGTCTTATGGGTTACAGGCGTACACAGTGTCTTCTCTTGCCTTTGCTACTAATACGCCAGAATAGATATTTTGTATAAGGTATACATTTTCATATCTGTGGAAGTAATGGAATGATTATTTATGCATTGTGGTTGTTGTTATTTTCAAACATCGACTATACAAATGTATACATGAGCAAAGATCACGTACTTGCCTTAACGAATCGCGGCGATCTAGTATCTAGTTCGCTGTTTGGATATTCGGACCGAGTTCAATCCTTATATGTCGAGTTAATGTTGCTTTCTATCGTTATATGCTAGTCTACTAATATCGTTTACTAATATCGGTTTCACATATCTCTCTAGAAAAAACATTAATTTATTGATTGTCTTGGCCAGTAAATGTCATAATTCCATTCCTTGTATTTCATTGATTATCAAAATTGCTACTAAATAAGTAAATTGATCTTTATTGTCTCAAGCGTTACTCTGCTTGATCTGTTATTCTGTTAAAAAGGATAGGCGGTAGGATATAGTGTGCAGTTGTTGCAGTTTTCGACTTTTTTTTTCTCAGAGGCTACTAATAAATTAATAATAATTTTCGACATATTAAAAAAATTTGTACTGACGCCAAATTCACTAAATGAAACACGTCAAACAATGGCCGCCTTCACAAGGAAGGCAGGCTGCAATGGAACACTATCTCTTTCTGTCTCTTGCCCTGGTTGTACACTGACAGACTGCTTCCAGTCCATCTCTTGACTGTTGTCTCCACTGGTGTATTTGGGTCTGTATCTCTTGACTGTTGTCTCCACTCGTGTATTTGGGTCTGTATCTCTTGATTTTATTTCCACTCGTGTCTTTGGGTCTGTATCTCTTGACTTTATTTCCACTCGTGTATTTTGGTCTGTATCTCTTGACTTTATTTCCACTAGTGTATTTGGGTCTGTATCTGTTGACTTTATTTCCACCCGTGTGATGCAGTCTATATCTCTTGACTTAATCCCCATACATGCATTTCAGTCTATATCTCTTGACTTAATCCCCACACATGCATTTCAGTCTATATCTCTTGACTTAATCCCCACACATGCATTTCAGTCTAAATCTCTTGGCTTTATCATCAATGATGCACTTCAGTCTATATCTCTTGACTTTATTTCAACATGTGCATTTCAGTCAATTTTTTGCTGTTTTCTTTCAGTGTGGTTTTCAAAAGAAATATCCTGTCTTTCAATATAGCTGACGTTATTGGCTTCTCTTGTATATTATTTGTTTTAGAATCGGTTCTTTTTTCACACCTAGTCTATTTTAACTGGTGTACTTGATTGTCTTTCGAAAATATGTAGCATTTTTTCCCTAATCACACCCCTGGAGCCTCGATTCCGTTTCCTAATTGCTTGTTGTCTCTTCCTCCATCCAGCCAAACTTGTTTCCAGCCATCGTCTTGCTCTGTATTTCCACGTCCTCATGAAATACGCTGGCGCTGCAGGTTGGTTGGGATTCATTCAGAGCAGATGCCCAAACCAGGCGTAGCTTAGTCCATAACATCATGGCATCAAGACCTTTAAACTAATCTGCATCTGTCGTCTTATCTAATCCAGCTAATCTCACACACTATTGAATCTCTTTCTATCTCTCTCTCTCTTTCACACACACACACACACACACACACTCACACACACAAACACACAATTTGAAGATTAGAAGTATACTTTAATGGTTTCCATGTCATCACTAAAGCACAGCTGAAACCTGATTTTTATAAACATTTTTCTGAACAATCAAGAAGGCTGAAAGTTTACAAACATGTGATCACTCTATATTCTGCACGAACTGGATAAAAGTTGATTTGCTAATTAAGGGCTAAGAAATGATAGGCGCTTTCATTCTCAGCCTCGTTCAACGACATAATGACTCGCTCTGGGACTGGTTTGATGAAATGATCATTAAACTGGGCCACACGCTGTAGAAATCGAAGTTATTCCACACATGCATACAGCTGGAAGGTGTTTCGTGCAATGTTTGACAAAGATGACCCGGCTTTGTGTACATACTGATGTGTTGCGTGAAATAAGAATTGTCATGTCTTTACGCACTGGCTCACAACATAGTGAAAAGGCGAACTCAGTTGAATACAAGAATATGCTAATGTCTTAAACGGTTGAGAAAATTACCAAGTAGCGATTTTCAATGCTGTGAATGTTTAGATGAAAGATTAACATCATCGCACGAGGGTAGAAATCCATATGTGCTCCGTTTTACTTCTATCTCAAGTTTGAGTCCGAAGAATCTCATGGCAGTGCACGAACTCTATAGCACCAGCGAGGATCTTGAAACATTTTTGGTAGATTTTAAACCAGCGAAATATGGCCTAACGCCTAAATAGGGTTTTCAGGACCTCTCCACGGGTAAGCCTCATCCGCATGGTGGCACTTTGTGGCAGCGGGTGTTATTTGTGTGATATCCTGGTGGGGTACAACTTACCTACCTATGTCTTTAAAAAAAATTATCACCTGTCGGCATCTGTGACTTATGCGTTGCGAACGCGCTTTGTAATGCCGGGATGCCGAGTTCAATCCCAACAACCGACGATTTGTCTTGCTTTGGCTTCGACAGTGAAACCGAGAGTTGACCGTACAGTGAGCAATTGGTATGGATATTTTGACAATGAAATACTTAAAACACACATACAAGACACATTACCAAGTGTTACATATCGCTCCTGTCGCGTGCCTGATTTAAGGATTTCTCCTTAAGAACCAACATCACTCTGAAATAATTATGTTGAGTCGTTGGCTCGTATTGTTCTAAAGGGATGCCCCGTGGCCAATATACGCTCAAATTATTTCAGGAGTAGGGCAACTCAAGGTTTGGCACTACAAAATATATATTATTCCTAGGCACACTTGGCTGGACATCCCCACTACTATAAAAAGATAGCCCCCAGGTTATGATAGTCTACTATCATAGCCATGTTAACACAAATAACACTTATTACTCACACAAACATCAAAGCTAGACAGTCAGAATGGTGAAATAGGGATACCCAAGTCAGCCATGAAAATGTGTGCATGTAATCAGTACAATATATACATATAATAATGAATCGATAAACAAGAGTCAGTGAATGGAGCTCAGGAAACAATTAACAACCCAGATATTGAAGAAGCCAGATTTAGCCTTGAGGTGTACATGAGTTCATCATCGGACTTATAAGGTGCTGTTGAAAGAGAGCATGAAATGTGAATAATAGATCACTTAGCCCAGCTCGTAGGTCAATGCTCCCCTCAGTTCATGGTGATTCGACTGTAGTTGACTCAATCAGTAGTTGGGCTTTGATTTGATCTGGTACAAGCTGACTGTCATGAGCGAGGACACAGGAACTGCATAGGAGCCCACCAAAGCTCTTGGAGACTGTGATGCCCGCTGCCAGTCTCACAGGTAATGACACAATAAATGCATAAGAGCCCAACAAAACTCTTGAAGACTGGTTCTCTGGATTGATGACATAGGTGTCTGCAATTGTCCACTGGTTCTGGAACTCACAAACAAGCTCTTGCCATGTTGAAGTAGTGGCACAGTATATAGGACTTTTGGATCTGCTTGGTGCACAGAATGGTATAGGTTGGCGGTTGTTGGCTGGACTGTGATTCGTCTGCCTGATCTCTAAGGAGGTATCATCCCAAGCTTAGGAAATCTTCCAAGATAGAAATGGAACTTTGAATGCTCCAATTTCTACATAGACTGTATACACGTCTTGACACTTTGGGATCAGGCGAAAGAATGTTTTTTCAAAATCAAATATAGCGTCTCCAGGAAAGAAGTCCCCTGTATTCCTGCCCAAGCAGTAAACCGGTTTACAGGAATTTCTAAAAAACAATAATTACCAGTGATCGTCAACCTACAGTTGCAAGTTTGAAAATAAAGATTTATCAAAGCAACTAGAGGGTCTGGAAATGAATATATTACCAGATAAAGGTATATATCAATATAAGGGACTATATACCCTTCCGGACGGGTTTAAGTTTTAAATTTTACTGAGCGCGAGGGAAGTCAAAGTCACGACTCGTCCATTGTGTAGGGTTGGCTGCTCACCACACGACACCAAGATTAGTTTTATCTTAGCCAGCGTGCTTTTCTGAAACATCACCTGCTTTCATCATGATTTGCTTATCCGAGATGTAAAGTTTCATTACTTGTTTTGCGTGACCCATGATGCATATGTCCTTCGACACCATTGTGCCGAAATACCGAAACTCGTCTCTCTTGGTCTTCTTCTGTCCTCCAGTGTTCACGAATATACTAACCAATGTACTATTTATTCTATAGGCAATCTTGCGGAGACGGAAGCAGAAAGATATGGAGTTACAGATGATTGTCGTCATGTGTGCAATTACAACAATCTTCGCCGTTTGCTGGGTGCCACTTATGGTAGGTGCGGCTGTGTTGTTCATGTGTATTATACGTCTGAGTGTATTTATTTATGTTTAAGGGCACGACTTTTGAAACGCACTGTAAAATGCCTTGCAGGAAAAATGAACCTTCATTATCTAGTGGTACAGTTGTGAATAAACAGTATTAAAATAATGCAAACATAAATAGTATATTGGGCAGTGTATTGTCTGATACAGTTTGATGAATCTTATTAGGTCATTACTGACATGTTACAGCAACATACTGGGAAACACGAAAATTTATCAATTCCACTGGAATATACAAATTACAAAATATTGTCTAGTTACTCTAGTCCCGACCGGAAGTTTCAGACAGCCATGTTGTTACTACCGAGATATGACATTAAAAAGTACAAATAAATAGTATAGAAACACTTTGCAAACTTTAAAACATATTCCCGCCCAATATGGGAGACTAGCAGCTTCAAAGTTATTTTTGCTTCTGTCAGAGCTTTGGTTACGAAGTTTCCACATACGGACAGAAGATTATGGTTTCGCTGCCTAAGCTACTGAGTTAACTGCTTGTTGTGGCACTGTGAGCTGTATGTTTAATGTTAAATTACTTTTATTTGTGCAGCGGTTGAGTCGTGGCATTCAATGTGGTCGGAAATAGGCTGACATAATAGCTTAAAGAATAATTTTACGTGTGTATTGCCATCTTATCGTGACCGACTACTTCTATCAACGACAAACTATTTCTGGTGGGGACTGTGGGATTTGGCTCATTTATAAACTGCTTTGCACGTTTCTGCGTTCACATATTTCTGGATGGTGTCGAGACTAATTGTTTGTTCACCAGATGTTTTTGCTGTTTTTTTTTTTTTTTTAAGCGTGACAGTGAAAACATTTTTGGTTATTTCATTTGGTTTTCACTGGCTTAAGGATAGGTAAAGTATGGAGTGAGCAGATCGCAATGAAGTTGAAACTTCGACTACGATAATAGTGACATACAATTCTAGTGAAAAGAACGAAATGCAATGCAGTAGTGTCATTTTTGACAACAACAACAAAATAATAATATGTATCATTAAAAAAAAAAAAAAAAACAGTTTTGTTCAGGTGTGCAAATAGTACAATAATATTGTATAAAGCAAATAAAAAAATTAAATTTGATTTCAATTGTACATTTAGTCACAATTCATTTCTTTGATTCTCCCATAAACAACATATCAAGGCAAAACTTTAGGCCAAGAAAAACAAGTGCAAGTCAAACTTTACGGATCGCTGAGTGAATTACAAATAACAGTGAAGTCATACTTAAGACAACATTAAATATTAAATGGGATGAATTCAACAACAACGAGGAGATCAGAGAAATGTCTGGACAAATACCTGTATCGACTGCGATAAGGCGTAGATGGTGAAGATATATTGGGCACACTGGGACAAAACGGGCAAAGAATTTCAAACAAGCACTGAAATGGGAAACAAATTGTCTGAGAAAAAGAGGGCATCCAAGGGAAATACTAAGAAGAACATTGAAACGAGGAGCAAAAAATGCTGGTCTGAACTCCATGTCAGAAATCAAGAAAGTTGCATGAAATAGAGCGGAGTGGAGAAATAGAATGCGAGACCTATGTGAAAACTAACGGCACACAACATATGGTAATAATTTAACGAAAACAGACAGTAATGTTTTGGTTGTATTTTTGTTGTGGTAACGAGAGAAATGTAAAAAAAAAAAAAAAATTATGCAGTGATTGGGAAATTTCAAGGTAAAAATTTGATAGGACATTTTGTTTGTTGCCGAGAGAGTTTATCCGCTTGGAAGATAACATTTGTTAATTTGGGTCACGTTTCTTCTTGTTTGCTTGTAAAATTTAACCAGTGGAATTGCTTGCACCAGAAAAACAACAAACGTGGAATTAATTTTGGCCATGTGAATCAAAGGTTGTCATTTGATTTTAATCTTTGCAATAGCAAGTATTTTCTCACGTCTGGATCTTTCTATATTAGGTCTATTGATTTGTTTTACTTTATGGAAACGTCAGTCAAGCTCTAAGCTACAGAATTTAACATCAGTTTTATCTCACCAGTATCAAAGTTACAGTTAGATATAGTTAAAAGATCAGGTTCATTGTCATGTTCAAGATACAGTAGCTAATTTAGATTCACATTGCAATATCAAAATCAGGTTAAACGCGAGGTATCATAAACAGGTTGGAGATGCAGCATCTCAGATTTACAATGCACTGTCAAAATGAGGTTCAAGATGCACTATTATAATCAGGTTCATGATACACTATTATAACCAGGTTATTAATATAGTATTATTACCAGGTGCAAAATACAGTATTAAATCAGGGTTTAGATGCAGAATGAAAATCAGGTTCAAAATGCAGTATTAAATCAGATTTAAGATGCTGCATCGAATTCCCCTTTATTGAAAACATACAAAAACATAACAAAAACTGTGACAAGGAAGATCGAAAAAAGAAAGAGAATGGCAACGGAAGCGAACAGATACAACCTAACTTTTTGACCAAAGTCTTTTTTAGCAAAAATAAATTAATAACCATCATATACTGCAACTTCAAAAAATATTTTATCTGGAAAAAAAGATATACGGCAAATATGAAATACGGAAATCATAAAAGCTATTGCCTAACGAATGATGGCTCAAGGAAGATGAAAAACAGAGCGTGTGTGAGATCGAGATTTTAAAAGATGATGATGATTATAGTGTATTTTAAAAATAGGAGTGATGATATGTTTAACACTTATCCCCACTGAGTGGACGACGCCTTAACTGCAAAGAGAGAAATTTGCTTTAAAGAGACGGGTTGTTTTTCTTCACCACTTGGTTTTTAAAACTATGTTTGCTGATTCTTATCTGTTGCTACACCAACAGGAGCTGAGAACGAGAAACAATCCACCAGTTGTGCAGTTAACACATTGAATATATATACATACATATATTCTTTTTTAAATAGTTTTTCGGCTATCTAGCATGTCATTGCGGATCGGAAGGTCATGGGTTCGCTCCCTGGTGGAGCCGGGCTGTTTTAAAAAAATGCCCTTGGCTTCCAGGTCGACCAAGCCTCGAATAGGTACCGAGTGCAGTCCCGGGAAGTAAAGGCGGCTGACGTGATGCTGACAATATCACCCATCTTGTGCCGATCGGTCTATGGAATATAGGTCTAGCCCTATATGCCCTATACGCCTAAAGGCGTGGAAAAGGGTACTTAAAGTTAAGTTAATGTTAAGCATATTTTGTATAAAGACTGGATTCGAATCATTAAGGTATTGTCATTATGCGTTTAGTGGTACTTACAAACAAACAGCTTTGCACGCGAACATTTCGAGACACAAACTTTTCTTTCACATCTCATTTTAACATTGACATACGAACCCAGATTCGAGATATGACTCAAGATGCTCTGTGCATAATTTGTTCACCCATCTGTTTATCGCTACGTCGCATTTATCTGGAATACGATACCACGAGTAGTGTTTGCGTAGCATGCTGCACATCCGTATTTGCCTTTTTGTGTGAACATATTTCGGTATTTTTGTAATCAATCAATACAGTTTATTTACATACTTGCAGGCGGCGTTACGGATAAACAAGTGAAATTATTATCTGGACATGGTATATTATTTCCAATATAGGAGAGGAGAAAACTAATAAAGAAGAGAAGAAGAAAATCACAATAGAAATTAGTAGGAAAAAATGGTGAAAATATGAGGAAGGAGTCAGGAAAAATGATCTATGCAAGCAGTATAGCTTGTCTACGTCCACCGTACCTACAGTTCTCAAGAAAGCAGATTTTTATAAGAAACTGGGCTTGGCCAAAGTAGTATCGTATCATCTCAAAGAAATACAGTTATGGAAGAAAGGGACAGTTTACTAATCTGGATTAATCTTATTCGATTGAAAGCAGACGATGTATCTCAAAATATGGTCATTTTAAAAGCTCACATCTATTTACAAAAAACTTGCTATCTACTATCATTAGCAAAGACATCAGTGAAGAGATCAAAGTTAGCAGAGGATGACCATCTGAGAATGGATTCATTGATTACCCACCCTTAAGATCTAAGGGGAAATTTGGTCGTAACAGCAGTCGTCCCCATGTGGAATGCAATTTGTTGTTATTTGAAGTCCCACTCTGGCTTTTGTCGGTGTTCCTAAATATGGTTGGTCTATAAATATGGCCTAACGGCTGAAAGGGGTTTCTGGGACCTCTCCATGGGTGATCCACATTTCCATGGTGGCACTCTGTGTCACCGGGTGTTTATCGCTTCTGCTATGTTCTGGTGGGATACACACACACACACACACAGAGAGAGAGAGAGAGAGATAAAGAGAGAGAGATAGAGAGATAGATAGAGAGATAGAGAGAGAGAGAGGGGGGAGAGAGGAGAGAGAGAGAGAGAGAAAGAGAGAGAGAGAGAGAGAGAGAGAGAGAGAGAGAGAGAGAGAGAGAGAGAGAGAGAGAGAGAGAAAGATAGAGAAAATGGAGTTTCAATGTACGAACCTGAATCAGCAACAAATTAGGTCCGTAAGTCGCCGAGCCACTGTAATAGGTCTTTGAGAAGGTTTGCTGGGATTTTAAACTGTCATTAAAAACGTTCAGAAAAGTTTTAGGCACTTCATTTGTAAGTCTTTTTCATTCTTCTGCTACGTCTCCGGAATTGTTTACAGAGTTACTGTTGTAGTTGCTGTAGCGACCATCTCTTTAAGTGACTAGATTTTCTTTACTTTCTCAGTGCCATTTTAAGGTCACAGAAGATCATATACAACTTTAAACTTTTCTTAACATTTTAAGACGCCACACGAGTAAAGATACTTCTTTACTTGTATAAAGCTGTTCAAAATAACGACATTAATTCTTGATGACCCTGCATTGAGATAACTTATAAGGCTACACAAATATGGACATTGGCTCAATAGTGTGTGTGCCGAGACGCATAGTGAAAGCAATATATATATATATATATATACATAATCTACAAGACAGGTTGTAAAGGGCTACTGAAAAGATGTGACTTGACATTGGCTACATCATAACATAGGTCTTTCTGAAATACCCAGTCAATCACAAACAAGCCCTTAAAGAAGGTAGCGTGGCTAGGTTGAGGCTTAATCCTCTATTTGTAGAACACTGAAGAAGTAGAAGAAGAAAGTTGGTACGTGGGGAAGGGGGTTGGGGGCTGAAGAGACAAAAGCAGTAGCAGGAGCAGAAGAAGACGAAAAAAGGAGGATTATAACGATGTTTATGCAAAGAAGGAAAGGGAGGAAAGGGATTTTTTTTTAAAGGGGAAAAAAAGAAAAAAGAGAAGAAGAAGAAGAAGAAGAAGAAGAAGAAGAAGAAGAAGAAGAAGAAGAAGAAGAAGAAGAAGAAGAAGAAGAAGAAGAAGAAGAAGAAAAGGAGAAGAAGAAAAGGAGAAGAAGAAAAGGAGAAGAAGAAGAAGACGAAGAAGAAGAATAAGAAGAAGAAGAAGAAGAAGAAGAAGAAGAAGAAGAAGAAGAAGAAGAAGAAGAAGAAGAAGAAGAAGAAGAAGAAGAAGAAGAAGAAGAAGAAGAAGAAAAGGAAAGAGAAGAAGAAGAAGAAGAAGAAGAAGAAGAAGAAGAAGAAGAAGAAGAAGAAGAAGAAGAAGAAGAAGAAGAAGAAGAAGAAGAAGAAGAAGAAGAAGAAAACACAGAAGAAGATATAATTACTGTTAGCGCTATTATTAATTACATAACCCACATCACTGACTATTGCGGGATTTTCCTTCTTGTTTTCTGTTATGATATAAGATTCAAATAAGCAATTTAAAAACAAAATTGAGTAATCTACTAGAGTAGGCGTATGACAAATATAATGTATAAAATGTTACACATTGACGTATTCTAGTCCACTTAATAAATAGGTAAATAACCAGTTACTTTCCTTGTCAGGAAATTCCCACAACATTTTGTAAAATCCTTAAATAATTTTTTAATAATTTTTATGATGAGATTGGATCTTCGCCAGCACCTTCTAGAGGGATCAGAGAATTCAGTCAATGCTTGAAATTAAACAAAAGTCGTTGTCGTCTTATTGGCAACGGTAGTGACCAGCCTGTCTAATTGAATCAGCAGTTAAATTTTTAGCCCATTACTGACGTTTTCTTCCAGGTAAATTCAGCCCAAAATATGTACCAGGTAATTTTATGGGAAATAAAGGCAGCTGTCGTGATGTTGACTACATCCTTAAACGAGTGCCGACTGGTCTACAAAAAAAATTATCTAGCATCATATACTTCATATACCACTGGCTAGCAAGGGTCATAGTTTATGCTCTCTTGGGAAGCAAGGGTCATGGTTTTCTCTCTTGGCAAGAAAGTAAAATAATCACAATGCTACTTCTTTTTTTTTTTTTTTAGCTTTGTTTATTTCTAGCGTTTACCAGCTGTAAATTCCGACGGAAAGTTCTGGCTGTTCATCCACATCTTGTCTTTGGTCTCATTCCAAAACTTGAGTTTATATCAAATCCTTTTACAGATTTGACTTATGTGTATGCAAACTATTGGTTTCTTGCCTCTCAGGCAGGTGCGTTCCGACTTCGAAAGAAACAACCCCTAATCAAGCGTTTTTTACGAAACGCTCGTAAAGTGACAGTGGATCGATTTACTCTCTCTCTCTCTCTTCCTCTGTTTTCCCAGTGGGACCCATAATCCCACGTCGTGGCTCCATGTTAAATGTTTTTTGTTCTTAATCTGTCAGGTGCCAATTCAGCAATAAAAATTGGATGTTATGTGTGTCCAACACTCTTTGTCTCGCTTTGTCTCTGACACACTACTGTTCTCGGCGTTATCTTCTCGGCGTTATCTTCTTACTTGTATCGCTACATATAGCTTCCTAATCTACCTTCAGCTCCCCCTTTCCCCCCAGCATTAGTTTTTAAGTGTGTTACTCTTTTGATGTGCTTACAATATTCCACGCAAGCTTTTTTTTTTCAAACAAACATTTGTAATTTCAATCTCTCCAAAATCTACATACATGATTTATTTTCTTCTAACAATTTATATTCTGTGTCCGTCCTCATCTCTTCTTAAACCATGTTAGAGGGAACATTTGATGGCCAACATTGCAACCCCTATTATATTCCTTATATGGACAAGAGAGATCACTTTCCTGCTTAGTTTGAGAAATTTTGTTGCATTATTGATTTATACATGAATTCTTTCAGTTCCTAGCAACCCCGGATGTCTGATGGGCTTATTCATCGAGTGTACCCAATGTCCTGTTTTATGTCTAGTTTTTTACTTTAGTCAAAGCATGCCAAATAAATCGGTCTATCTGACTTGCAACTTCATCTCTGAATTGATTTTTACAGCAAAAGAATGGTTTTTGTCTAAAAAGAACACAATGAAGGTTTTCGATCTAAATCTCCGAGTATAGAAGGTTAAATTGTTGTCTACTCGAGCAAATCTGTTTTATCGGTCGTCAGTCCAATCGCATGTATCGAAATAACGATATTAGGCAAGTTCTAAGCTGCAGACCGACAGTGAACGCGTTTTTGTGTTGCTAATTCGAAAGCCTACATGTAATACAAACTGTTCTTTGTCAAATTATGTGTTTCAATTGACGTACATAAATTGTTTTCCCAAGCACATTGAAGATTGTTTCCTGAAACGACTACCTTGTTGTTACTGTTGTTGGACACACACACACACACGCGCACCCACACACACACACCCACCCACACGCACACACACACAGAGCCACCCACCCCCCACGCACGCACGCACGCACGCACACACACACACACACCACACACACACACACCCAGCCACCCACCCCCCCCCCACGCACGCACACACGCACACGCACACACACAGACACACAGACACACACACACACCACACACACACACCACACACACACACCACACACACACACCCAGCCACCCACCCACTCGCCCCCCACCCACCCACCCGCCCCCCACCCACCCACCCACCCAAGCACGCACGCACGCACACACACACACACACACAGAGAGACAGAGACAGACAGACAGACAGACAGACAGACAGACAGACAGACAGACAGACAGGCAGGCAGGCAGGCAGGCAGGCAGACAGGCAGGCAGACAGACAGACAGACAGACAGACAGACAGACAGACAGACAGACAGACAGACAGACAGACAGACAGACAGACAGACAGACAGACAGACAGGCAGGCAGGCAGGCAGGCAGGCAGGCAGGCAGGCAGGCAGGCAGGCAGACAGACAGACAGACAGACAGACGCACCCAATGCCTGCACATTCACTGTAATAGTAATCAAATGCTCCAAATGTTGTAGGTGTAAACAACTTCATATTGTTTACAAGTTGCAGATGCACAAATATTTCAGTGTCCTGAAGTTGGCATTTGTACTAAGACAGTATTTTAACTAAATTTTATTCCCCTAAATGTCATATGTCTACAATAGTGTAAGCGTCCTAATGATTGTATTTATATTAGAATTTAAGTGCTCAAAACATCGTCAACGAACGCAAATGTCACATACATTCAAATTCTTCAGTGATCACAGATACGCAGACATCAAAATTAATAATATTCAACTTATCTAAAGAACACAGACTTTCAACGGATCCATCACAAATATACAACATTTAATTGCCTCTAGGTTAGTTGCGTATCCTTTACAGGACGTTGCAGAACCACTCCCAAGAGCCTCTGGCTGTTGTGTGGTTTTTCTAGGCAAATTTACGTCCAGTAGTTTGCTATTATTTTCTGGACGGTCAGCTTTCTTGATACCACTGTCGAAACCAACGCAAGGCGCATGGCCCGCAGCTGGGATCGAACCCGGCATCCCGGCATTACGAAGCGTTCGCATCGACTTAGCCACAGAGCCAACAATTGCCTATAAATAGCAACAAATTCAAGGTTAGACATATATTTTACTGGGTATCAAGTGCAGTCCTGGTCTAAGCCCTATATACCCAGTACATCTAAAGGCGTGGAAAAAGGGACCTTTACTATACTTTTAAATATTTTGTAGATAAATCGGCACTGGGTGGGTGATGTGGCTGGCATTACGCCGACCGCCCTTACTTCCCAGCGCTGTACCTGGTACACTCTCCAGGCTGGGCTGACCTGAGAGCATGTAATCTATGCTCACATAATATTCGAAGTTTCCGATTGTATGTATAGGGACTGGTGATATCTTTTCATTTGTTATAGATGATGATTTCACAATTAAGCTGCCGAATACGCTAAACTTGCTTTGTGTTGGTCGATCCTAGGTTTAGGGACATGTAAAATGTTTGGACGTTTGCTATGCCTTCAGTTATTTTTAAACAACGGCCATAAGTAGCATGGAACATTTTTGGGATATTTAAAAAAATAAATTTCGCCGTTTGTAAAGAAAACTACTAGTAGCGTAGGAATTGTATGTGTATTGGAACTGACTATCCCATTATTATTACCGATTTGTGAATGGTGCCCAGTGACGTAAGCCGCTTGATAACAGAACTGGAACTGTCATCCCATATTGTAGAGCAGAAGTCAATATATGTCAGGAGTATAGAATATCTTTCTAGGGCTTTTCATCAAGAAAGTTTATTATTTTTGCAAGTTTTTGTAGCTGTTTGTTTCACAAGTGCTTGTAAATGAGAGCTGAAGGTTAGATTTGCATCAATAATCAACCCTAATGCTTTGTGATCAGTTACAAAGACAACAATAATAGAAAATTTTGTTAGAACAAAACATCCTTAAGAAGATTAGATAAAGAAATAATCAATCCCTAAGGTGATCAGATAAAGAAATAATCAAACTCCACAAAAGACAACATATGTATAAATATTCACACAAGCCAAAAGACACCAGATATATAAACAATCACACGCATAAAATCAACACGTTCATTAATATTCAAACGCATTAAAAGCAACACAAGTATGCCCATTAAGACCAGTTAAAGGTCACAGATACATGTAATTGTAAGTGGGCTAAAGATTACAGATTAAACACATATCCAGTAAGCCCAATATAATACGCCATTCTGGTAAACAAAAATGTATCTCAACATTCAGCGGAAAGAAAGCTACAATTATCAATGAGTGTGCTAAAAGGCATATCTTGTCTGAAACACATGGGCGAGTCAACAATTCCGGTTTTGTGTGTGTTTGTGTGGGCTCAACGCGGGTCATACTGCCTTTTTTTTTTTTTTTACACGGACAGCGATCATTGGGCAGAGATTGCTAAGGAAATGAGAAGCATTAACAATCATGATTGCGGCTTGCAGAGATTACAGATGTCCAAAATCCCGGAAAATAACAATGTGTGGTTAGACGCCCTGGAATCAATCGGCTTAGAAGAGTTTAATGGAGTTACTGGGCCTTGATGCATGGATGGAAATACTCTGTATGTTTAGGAATAAAGATGTAATTATGAGATAAGTTTCAGGCGAGGCGTGTTCTGCTTCTTTCGACCGGCGAACTAATAGTTGATCTTCTCCTGTCCCAATAGTTATAGTAACCTATTCTAAGAGATGCATTCGTAGGGATCTGTTGCTTGTCAGGTAATCAGGTTTCCATAGTTACAACGTCACAACAAACGAGTCACAACATTGCTGTTTCCTTCTTGTGCCAACGAAAACCACATATAATGTCAGTCACCGCCTCTTGTGGGGGAAAAATGACAGACTGTAGTCTCCGCAAATCCAACAGCATGCACGAGCATTAAATGCAGAAGGCAGCAGTTAGAATTGCCGGTACGAAATGTTCATCGTCCATGGAAGCAACAGTTACGACAATTCAGTGGTTGCACAAGAAATTAATCGCATAATGCACCTCAGATTCTCTGGCAACAGGTCACTGGCCATTTTCTGAATCTGCAGTTCACAACATAAACTACGCCAGGCACAGTCGAAACGAATTCCAAATGAAATAATTCGCAGCTCTCATTGTCACGACAGAACTCAACTCATTAGCTATATCGGGACACGGAACTATATCCTTTTAGCCTACATATGGAGAAAAATGCAACAGCAGTCTATTATCAAAAGCAAAAAAACTTGCCCCAACTAAAAACGGTAAGGCTGCCCATTCACCACATTGATCGGAAGCCCTGACTGCGGGTTTTCCCAACTCTAGACGCGTCAGGGTTAGATTTTCCTGCTGGGGTGTATAGGAAAAGACCGTTCTCGTAGTTTTAGGACACTAGACGGAAAGATTGGGACTTCACAACGAAAAATTCCCTAATGGTTGATAAAAAAGCTGCAGTCACCTCCACTGTAAAGACGGCACAGTTTTAAAAGAGATGTGTATTTTTTTTTTAGTGTCTAACAATCCTGCTTGCCAGGTAGTGTTGTTTTAAACACAAAGCCACACTGGGCAGTTCACTTTAGGCTCTACGAGTGAAGGTGCTCTAAGCTAAACTCTAAACGGACCAGAATTTAACATTCATTTTTCAGACATACGATTTTGACAGACCAGAAATGGAAACTACTTTCCAGTCATCTAATTTTTACAGACCATAATTCAACACCAATTTTACAATCATCCGATTTGTACAGACCAGAATTTAACTTAAATTTTCCAATCCTCCAATTTTGTTAATGACACATAGGGCAGAAATCAACACTAAATTTTTCTAATCATTCTTTTTTTTTACAATTTGGAATTTAACACGAGGTTTTCCAATGATCCAAGTTTTATAGGTTAGAATTTAACCCTAATCTGTCAATCCTCAAATTTTGACAGATCAGAATTTAGCACTAATTTTTCAATCCTTCAGTTTAGAAATTTAACATGTATTTTCCAATCATCCGATTCTGTTGACACTCTTTTCCAAATATCTGATTGTGTTAAATGTGCACAGACCAGAATTTAACACTAATTTTCCAATCATCCTATTTTGTCACAGTATTTGAATAGATGTACTTGTAGGATTTCTACTGCACGGTAGAATTTAATACTTAATTTTTTTTTTTTTTTAAATTATCCGATCTGGTTAAATTTATTAACAAATATGTACATGGGTACATCGACTTACGAACGTTATTCGTTCCTGACCTAGGTTTGTATCTCGAAACCCAGTTTCCCATTACATCTTACGGGAAATCAGTTAATCCGTTCAGAAGAATTGTCTGTTTACCCAAGCTCTGCTGTTACTTTTCCGTATAAGAACTAGTTTTGAACCTGTTAACGTTTTGTTGTTTAAAGACTATGATTTTCAGTGATGAACACACGTAAACTTTATCTTCAAATCATCACTGGCATTGACACAAAATAGCGAAGTTTGTCTTTCATCGGCTTGTGTCCTGGCAAAGCTTTTTATTTACTTCTTTTTGATAAACGTTCTCTTAGATATTTTCTTCTATGTACACTATCATACGCCTTTTTAAAATGTACAAAATTGTCGGAAACCGTCTTAGTAATATCCCAATATGTCTTCGACGTATGGTTTTAGCCTTTTTATTGTCGGAAACCGTCTTAGTAATATCCCAATATGTCTTCGACGTATGGTTTTAGCCTTTTTAGCAGTACCGCCGATAATATCTTATAGCTTGTAGATAATAGTAATATTCCTCTATAATTTTCATATTTATAATTGTCTCTTTTCTTTAAAATGGGTATTGATAATGACACTTTTCACTCATGGGGGTAATTTCTCCGTCTTCTAAAATAGTTTTATTAATTTATAAATCTTTGAGAGCTTGAAAAGAAAGGGATGACCATCAGTGTCTCCAAAACTAAAACCATGGTGATCTCAAGAGAGGAGAAGAAACACCAGATCATGATGGGACAGTATGCGTTGGAGCAGGTTAACCAGTTCAAATACCTTGGAGTTGTATTAGACCAAAATGGAGGCATTAGGACTGAGCTGGCTACACGAAAAGCAGCTGCTGGGAGACTCTTCCAGGCCATAAACCGAGGGTTTCTTAGCAAAAGAGAAATTGGCAAGAGGACGAAAATGGCTGTCTACCGCTCTACCTATGTACCAGTCCTGACCTATGGGTGTGAGTCATGGGCAATGACAACAGCTCACAGAAGCCAGCTGCAGGCCTCGGAAATGAGATACCTGAGAAAGGTGGTCCAAGTGACAAGAAGGGACAAAGTCCGCAATCAGACAATACGTCAAGATCTTGATACCCAGCCCTTACTAACCCGAATGGATCAGTCACAGTTACGATGGTTTGGACATGTGTGCAGAATGGGAGAAAATCGGCCACCATGGTAAGCATGGGAGGCTAAGAACCAGGGAACCAGACCTCCGGGACGACCCAGGGTGCGCTGGGAAGACAAAATCCGACAGTCCCTGACTGACAGAGGACTGGAATGGAACAAAGCCAGAAAGAAAACTGCTGATAGAGACGTCTGGCGATCTCTCTGGCAAACCTCTACACCCCAAGGTAGAAGAGGAGCGACTAAGTAAGTAAGTAAGTATAAATCTTTAAATGTAATACAGGACGATCTCCTTTAATAATTTCAGCAGCTATTCCGTCATCACCAGTTGCTAGTTATCTGCTTGTGGGGGGAAAAAAATCTTCCACAGTTAGAGTTTAGGATTTCAGAATTATCATTATATTTAACGTGCTTCTTTTTAGACGCGCCTCTCCTAACTCATCTTCAATCAGTTTATCCTTTATCCATATTCCTCTCTTGATTTCTCCCCTCCAAACAACGGGGTCCATTGGATCCTGTTCACATGAACCTTCCTATATACCTGTCTCGTTTATGCCTTGTTTGTACTCATCGTTAAGCATAGTAAAAACACTGACTCTCTTAAAAAAAAGGGGAGCTCACAAAATGGGATTAGTTAACAAGCAAGATAAGACAGAATACACGATAACAAAATAGGGAAAGGATATAAACTGTGGACCAAAGTAGACATCTTCAACCCATCTCTTATACACCATAGAGGATGTCTTTACAGATCTCACTATCCTCCAAGTTGTTTTGATGGCTGTTTTGATGTTTTCCTAGCATCTGAGCCTTAGAAGACTAAGTATTGCGAGATTTGGGATATCTACTCTTTCCATTACCTCGGCATTCGTGACATTGTCTTGCTACTTAATATCAAGTATTATTCGTAGGCATTGCACGCGAAAGCTATTTAACCGTTAGATCTGATATACCCTAATGGATAATTTACGTTGCCACTTGTAGACGGCTGCAGATATCCCAGGCACGACGCTTGTTTAGTGCATTGACTCTGTATTATGGGTTATGAAAGGTTAAGTGGGCAGATAAAAACAAATGACAGTTTCTCAGATCTTGTAACTGTGAGTGCTAGTTGTAAGAGGCAAAGACGGAGTTGACTAGAATTAGGTGAGGCGATTAGCTGATGTTGAGAAAATTACTACTTCAGACTGTTGTATGTATGTATGTATGTATGTATGTATGTATGTATGTATGTATGTATGTATGTATGTATGTATGTATGTATGTATGTATGCATGCATGCATGCATGCATGTATGTATGTATGTATGTATGTATGTCTGTATGTATGTATGTATGTATGTATGTATGTATGTATGTATGTATGTATGTATGTATGTATGTATGTATGTATGTATGTATGTATGTATGTATGTATGTATGTATGTATGTATGTATGTATGTATGTATGTATGTGTGTGTGTGTGTGTGTGTCTGTCTGTCTGTCTGTCTGTCTGCCCACCCATTCGTTATTTCGCCTGTCTGTAGATCTGTTTAACTATTTTTTGTATGATCGTCTGCCTGTTAATATTTATCTCTACGTCTGTTTGTCCGTCAGTCAGGTTAACCGTCTGTGTGATGTTTTGTCCGGCTGTAATTGTTTCTGTCTTTCTGCTGTTGACAAAATCTGTCGAGCTGTCTGCCTTAACATCTGTTTGTACACTTTTACGTAGAATGTCTATCTGACTGACTGTCAGTTGCTCGATCGGGCTGTCTGAGTGCGAGACTGACACACACAAAAGGCTTTCCGCTGACACACCCTATACAACTAACAGTTGACAACTGTTGAGACAAAATAGACAAGACTACAAGGGGGAAAAAAAGAAGACACAGAAGGAGGAGGAATAGAAGAAGAATGTGTAGAAGAAAGGATTGAAGCGTACGAAGAGCAAAAAAAAAAAAAAAAGACAAATAATAATATTAATACCAATAATAATAGTGAGGGGGTTGAGGACGACGACGAGGAAGCAGAAGAAAAAACGGAAAGTGCATGTTTATTTTTAATTACTGTATTTTTTAAAAATATTGCAGTTCTTATGTTCTTGGTAACCGTCTGTGAGGTTATTGCAAATATACTGCTGTAGTGTGTCTCATTTGGGGTACTGTTTTTCACTTTACAGGTCTATTCATTGTTGATTGCTAACGGTATTAGGATGAGGCGCCTAAGTATCAGGAAAAAACATCATACATTGTTGAACAACAACATTCGAATACCTGCCAGCTAACGCCATTAAGGAGCACGTGTTTAACCAAAAATACTATTTCTTCAATAGCTAAGATCACTAAAATAACGATACATAGCAGTGAATTTCTAAACTAACGGTTAAAAATAGTTACATGTCGCTCGAAACATGACGTAATACACACATTTAATTGCAGTGCGCAAATAATTGATTAAAACTATAGTAGAAGAAGCAGCAGCAGCCCCGCCCCGTAGTCGTAGTGGTTAAGATGGTGGAGAAGAAACGGGAATAATATGAAAAAGAACGGAAGGAAAAGGAGAAGGAAAAAGAGAAGAAAGAGGGTTAGTGCTTTTCATAACTCATGACTTGTTTTCATCTGACAGTTCACACAAATTCTTGCTGAATGCTTACTTGTTTTCAGGTTTACATTTCTAATGCGAATAGTTTTTGTCAACACATCGTCGATTTTTTCGCGGCCTACCTAAAAGCCTATAAAACACGTAAACAAAATTGACACGTGCGACGCCACATTCGTTTATAAGGAGTCATAAAGCCACTTCATGAGTTAGTGTCCTTATTTCCTGCCCAGACTGACTTCAGGTTTCATTACTGCCAGGTGCCGTACAATAACCGTTGTATGCAGTTGAACGGGGTTTCCATGAATTGTAATTGTTTGATTTTCAAAACTGCCCACTCTGCCATGTTGCATGCTTATACAAAAATGGTTTGCGATCCATCTCGGTTTCACTGGCACAGATAATCAGTTATTCTAAACTATTTGAGTCCCAAACAAGGCACCAAATATGACTGGATTTACTCATATGCCCCAGTAAACATGTTACATTGCTTGTACAGTTTACATTTAGTTGGGGCATGCTAAAACACTTAACAACACACTTGTCTACTGCAAGGGATGTGTATTTAGACCCTGTGGATGTAGCATGCCCAATATTTTGTTGAATTCACAACTGACTTATTGTGGCTTCTGGAATAGAAAAAAGTGAAAGGAGATGACAGTTTCCCCATGTTTACTGCAGGTTCGTTCTTTTTCTTAAAGTTGTAAGCATATTCGAAGATTATGTAAATTATATATAGTTGTCATATGCTTTTGCAAAACCATATGGGGTTAAGATTAGGGATTAGAGTTCGGGTTAGTCGGTATTTCTGAAGATAAACTCCAACAGATAACACCCCTAAAATATTGGACTTCTCCGGAAACTCTAGGATTTCCTTTGCTTGGTGTGAATTATAAACAAAGTACCCCCTTTTCAGTCACCCCGTATCCGAGCGTAGGACAGTCTCTTACTCAGTTAGCAGAATAATAAATTTTTTTCTTCTAAATTGCTGTCGCGTATTAGTGTTTGTTTGACTTGATATTGCCATAACCTGCTTCAGTGAAGATATTTCCTCTTGACCCAACAGCCCAGCCCCAGTCACCAGGAAACATCAGTACGTGCATGTGAGGAACCAGCTCTGTCATAGGAATAATTTTGTGGGAGCTGACATCAACAGTGACTCGGTGTCTGACAGGTCAGTCAAGACTGAATGCCTTTTCTTGCTTATATAGTATGCAGTCAAAACTTCATATATGTATCCTTTGTGTTCATGCCACATGGAAAAGTTTATGGAAAGAAACACAGAACGACAATGTTGAATGTGAATTACGAATTGACATCACAACGCTCGGGATATTCCCATAAGCGCTCCATCCCCATCATTGCGAAAAAGAGGGGGAAGGGCGGCTTCCTGTGACTGAGTGTTCAAGTCGGTTTGTTAACTGCTCTGAATGTCATGGGTTCATCTCACAGCTGCGTCTTTTGCTTTACTTATGCAAGTTTTATGAAGACCCATGGGGATCTTTGCTGGAGCTATGGTGTTTGTACTTTGTGCGACACTCTGTTAGGCTGTCAATGGTTCCAAAGAGAGATTCTGAGACATATGTGATAAATCCTCTGCAATAAAGTCCATCCTCTCGACTTTAACCTTCAACTTTTTTTGAGAATCATCATAGTGCACAAGCTGTCTGCACCAGCATCATGGGACAGAATCAGTGCACATGCATATGGGTCTTCGGGAGTTCCCAGCCAAGCCAATGAGATAGATTTATAATATTTTAACAAAATACTGCAAAAACGTACCTTTATGTGATTCACTTAGTGAAATGATTCTATCTGTTCTTTTTTTCTCTCTCTCCAGTGTGCGAAAATCCCTCCAACATGCTTTACCAGCTGCCATGTCTCTTCCTGACGTCATGATGGTCAACACTGGTCGCAGGGACCTGGACATGCCACTGCCAGATGTGGCCAGAGCTGAATCTTTTGCTGGCCGCGTTTCACACAGCTGCAGCCTCAACAACATTATCAGTTGTGCCTACTGCAATGCTCCTGCAGAATTCGGGTGTGTTGATTGTCTCACAGAGAGATACACGACATCGAGGTTGGCATTCAGACCACCAAATACAAAGTACCATAAATATGCAGTGAATGAAGAGTACCCTAAATGTCCTAATAACTCAAAAACAAGTGGAGATCATTTAGAAATTAAACTTGCTAACAAACAAATTGTTTACAGTAGGAGAGATGATAATTTTAACAGTGAAATAAAAATTGCCAAAAGCCAAGAGATTAAACAAGATACTAATATAGGAAATGGTTTAGATATTTCTTCTGGGAGTAGAGAAGTACTGGTTTGTTCAAAACATTCATCTCACTCTAATCATATCCATAAAGAGCCGGATGTTTTCTCAGAGACGGTCTCTAAAACTGGAACTTCCCTGAAGAGAACAGAAAAAGAGCCCTTCTCCACAACATCGTCTTCTGCTCGTGCCAGTTCCCTCCGCCAGCATATGCATAAACTTCGGAACAGCTCAAAGTCATCCAGCAGCAAAACTTCTAGCTCAAAGAGCCGGCCAAAGTTGAGTGCTTCTGGAGACAGCCAGACTCACAACATCCCAGGGTCAGAGTGGCACCCAGTAAGAATAGACAGTGCTAAATCTGAAATTCCACGTGAGGAGAGTTACACTGAGCAGATTCTGAATGAGAGCACAGATTCAGACAATGTCTTCAATGATGGGACTGAAGTGACATGTCTGGAAACACGCAAAGACACTACAGCTACAGATGACGTGGGGTTTTCCAGTGGGCGAACAGATTCAGTATATGTTTCAGACATTAGCACTCCAAGACCAGATGTACAAACATCTATAGCAAATCATGAACCTTGCCTGAATAATAATGGCAGAGGCTGTAACTTGAACCATACAGGCAGTCGAACAAAACAGCCACAATATGCCAAGCAAAATAATAAAGACAATAGACAAGATCCGGTGTCCAGAGCCAATGGATTATCAAATCAAACACTGCAACTGCCAAAGAATAATTTACCTGTACTCAAAACTACAAAGATAATAGAAGCAAAGAAGACAGCAAGCCCATCTTATAGCAATCAAGGATACAACATGAATTTGTCCGACAGTAGCTCTTGCCTTCTGAGAGAAGATTCTGATGATGACAGTGACAAGTCTTCTGGTATATTCAGTGCAGACTCTCCAGCCAGGAGCAGCAAGGCACTCCTCTCCAAGCCAGAGTTTCCAGTGAAGAAGGATTCGCAGTCTGAGCCATTCCATGAGATGAAGCTAGTAAACAAGTAAGTTACATTTAACAGACTATAGTTTAGCAGCAATCATTATGTACAGTTTTTGCTAGACTTTACTTATATGGATTCTACGAAGACATTTGGGGGGTGGGGGATTAGACTCACTGCCTCCCTCTCCCCCACCCCCTACCCCCCATTTAGCATGTTGTAAAAGTCAACTAATTATGGGATTTGCTTAAATCAGATGTGCTGGGCTAAAAAGTGCAGATATCGCATCCTAGCTGTAAACCAGTATAGAATGTGCCAACCGCCCATTTATCACCACAGTCAGAATATAAAGAAGAAGAACTGCCAGATTAATACATTAGTTTGAATCATGCAATGACTTATCATTTAATTGTTTTCTTTGCTATTTCATTGCTAAACATAATGTATAGAAAGATACGCAAAACTTGAAAAAAAAAAAAGACTTATAAAATTAAATTTACTTCATTGTGCGGTTATGGTGCAGAAACATGGACAATAAATGCAGTTAGAAAGTTGAATTTAGATCCTTTACATGTGGATACTCACATAAAAATAGATATTTCATGGAAACAAAAGAAATCAAATACAAAGATATTGGGGAAAAATGAAAGGGAAGAGCAGGGGGGTGGGTGGCGTGGAGGGGGGAGGAAATTTGTTAAAAGGAATAATCAGAGACAAGTTAAACATTTGAGCCATATTCAGAGTCACAACATTCTTATAAAAACCACCTGGAGGGAAGTAGACATTGATAGGCAAGCTGGAGGGAAATGTTGAAGTGAGGCAAGCAAGAAGTAGACATTGATAGGCAAGCTGGAGGGAAATGTTGAAGTGAGGCAAGCAAGAAGTAGACATTGATAGGCAAGCTGGAGGGAAATGTTGAATTGAGGCAAGCAAGAAGTAGACATTGATAGGCAAGCTGGAGGGAAATGTTGAATTGAGGCAAGCAAGAAGTAGACATTGATAGGCAAGCTGGAGGATACCATCAAGAGAATGAATGAATGAACAAATTAGTAAACAAACAAACTTTTTTCGCTCCTCCAAATAGATAATGAAACGGAGACTGTGCATACACACATGAGTAACAGACAGACAGTTAGCCATTATAATTCATTTGAATACTTCCCACTGAGAACACAATTCCAAAGACCCAATCATTCTTCCCTCATGACAGAAATACCATTGTATTTAGACGGCAAACTGGGCATAACATACCCTACCACCTTATGCACAAGAAATTCAAGATTGAGAACTTTGCCCATGTGAACAAGATGGAAGGATAACATCAGAGAAACTCTACAACAGCACAATATGCCTATGGTCGAGGCAGCCAGAAGAGCTAGAAACAGAACCTTATATCTCCCTCGACACCCACAGCGGTAAAAGAGGAAGTGAAGAAGAAGAAGAAGCCCATGTGAACAAGCTCCCTAGAATACTGAACATCTGCAGGCGTGCTCTCTACATGCAGTAGAAATTTGCCAGGTAAAGTCATTTGACATTTTGATGAAATTCAAACCGTATAGATCAGTGGAGGATATGTGTTCAATCACAGCCTTCATAGAGGTATGTGGCCTTTTCCTCTGCAAACTGCTGGTAGGGAGAACAAGAAGGGGAGAACAGCTGACAAAGGGTATTAGAGGTCCACACAGACGACCTTTTTTGTACTTGAACAATGTCAGTTAAATAAAATGTACCATTTCTTATTGCATATTTAACCTGATATTTATTGAGTTTGACAGATTTTGTATGTACATGTAAACATTACTTGTCTTTTTCTAGGCAAGCTGCAAGGCGAGTCAAGTCCTACAATTGAGCTCTGACAACATACACTGGCCAGCTGCATCTGTCATGGATCATGAATTCTGCTCATGGAGACTCAACAGATGCAACATGAAATCTGCTTATCTACAAATGTTATAGTAACATTATCAAGATCAAGTATTATTATGTTCATCAACAAACTGTGACATTACTATCATGAAGATCAAGGATTAATTTCTACAAAGATTGATAGCTACGTAAGGTAAATAAGGCTGCAGTATACTTATCTACAGATAGTAAGATCATAAAGATCCTGCCTTTTTTTTCTGTTTAAGCATAATTTTTTTCGGCACTTCCATAACTGACACTTTATGGTGTATACCACATATTGTATGTCTAGAAGAAACAACCTGGCTCATTACAACACTGACAGAAGCTCACATATCTTTTTGATTAACCTACAACAATGATACCAACACCACAGAACTCAACTATTTTAATGCTTATCTATAAGCAGTCATAGGGAACCATGAAAATCAAGTATTGCAGTTTCAACATAAAACTTTATGGACTACAACAATAAGAAATTGCATAGAAATCTTCTTCAGTGAAAATATCAAGGATGAAAACATAAATTAAGTCTGAACTCAGAGAGTTTTTACTTTGCATTAATGAATATCATTATCAGAATTATTACATAAATAATGGCATAAGACATTTGGGGTGGGGGGGGGGGGGGGAGTCAGAGAAAGAGAGAGAGAGAGAGGAAAAGAATGGGGGGAGGGGGAGGGGTTAGTTCTGCCCTTAGATATGTTGGTGTTGATTGTTTACTGCTTAAGAATGCTGCAACCAAAAATATAGCCTTGAGCTTTTTTATGTATTGTAATTTTATCCAGTCTGTTTGATCTGTCAAATCTGTTTTTAACATGCTGTTTTTATTTTACACACTGCCATGACATCAGTGTGTCAGATTCAATGTATTATGTCATTTTGCACATTGTCATTTCATATATCTGCCAGCTTTGTACTGTTGTGTAAATTCATGTATCTATATTTTCATAAGATAAAAAGTGTTTTTAGTAGCAATACATACATCTTAGTGAAATGAAACCTTCAGATGTGGGGTCAGACACTCATTTAGGCAACAATGAAGGCAGAGATAAATAACAAGTAGAGATTTTTTTTTTTTAAAGGGAATGAAAGAAGCATAGATTTCTTTCACAGTTCTAGGATATCTGTGAACATAAATTTAGTAACGCTAATGTCAAATCAGCACTGCTGTATGGAGTAGAAGTATGGGAAACATTACACAGTTTCTAAATCCAAACTCCAAATAAACATTAACCAGGCAGAATAGAGGAAGCAAATATCACAGTCAGCAAAGTGAAGCTTAGAGAGAGAGAGAGAGAGAGAGAGAGAAAGAGAGAGAGAAAGAGAGAGAACTAAACTTCAAATGAATCAAGAGCTGAGGAAAGCACACTGGTACTGGATGAGGTGCACACTTTGACAACCTGATTATCATACAGCTGAAATATCCTTGCACTGGAAACACAGTGCCACATAAATAAAGCATGCAAGACCACAAGCACATTGATAAGGGATGTGAGAATAAGATGGAGGAGATCATGGAATGGGTTGCATGTAATGGTATAGGAGGATAGACCAACATGGCATGAGTGTATCTGAGAGCATATGTTCCATTTCAGAAATAAAGTACAGAAGAATCAGGAAATGTAATGTATGAAAAAGTGGTGGTGGCGGTGGGGGGAGTTGATAGTGAAATATTATTTGGAAGCTGCAGAGATGTCATTTTATAGATGTCCTAGAGCTTGGACAAAAAAAAAAAGAGTAATGAAGATGTCTGGAAAGAAACTTACTAATGAAGAGAACTGATTGCCAATTTCAGAAAAAGATAATCTACATTCTTTGATCATGTGATGAGAAGGAGAAAACTGGAATAATCCATGACAGTAGGAAAGTTGTAGGGGAGGAGAGGCAGAGGGAGACTGAGAGAAAAGTTGCTGAACAGTCTGACCTCATGGCATGCAGGATCATTTGTGAGATTCGACTGAAAGTACACGAGACAGAAGGTTGGGGATAGACATGACTACCAGTGCCACACGGCATAGACTTTAATACGAATGACATCTTTAGCTATGGTTGTAGACTGTAATAATCATGAGACTTATCCCAGTTTACTGTAAGACTCTTAGTTTAATGGCTGTAATCAACTATTAATTAGCTTCTTCTAGGAGTATTTCACAACATGCACTTTATGTGGCTACCTATTCTTCATACGTACCCAACGATGTTTCCATTTCTTATGTTATTGTACTCCTGAAATTCAGTTAGAGCATGTAAAGCAACGTGAAAATGTATTTTTTTAATTTACAAGCTTCACATATTTGACCTTGGTGACAGTAATTCAAGGAGCAGCTGGCCGAACGGTTACAACACTGGGCTTTCAAGTGGAAGATCCGGGTTCGAATCCTCGGTAAGGCTGGGAAAATTTGCTGCTGGGAGCAAAATAAAATCCTCACGTGCAGAGTCGTGGCGACAGCACTAGCCATGCGGCCGTAGATTCTCAGGCTCAAAGACCCCCCCCCCCCCTGCCTACACCGCAAAAGTGGTATAATAAAGGCAGAACTTGGCAGTTTTGCAGACAGTAATTCAGTTGGGTTGGTTTGACATATACTTTTTTTCATATCATTCAAAAAGTTATTGTGTGTGTTCACACACACGCGTATACACAGTTATATAATTTATCGTCTCTTATATTCATGTAGTATTTTATAAAATGTACATACATTTACAAAGAACAGCTATTTTTCTTTTGTTTTGTGCTAAATTTGTCATGAAAGATCTTTGTTCTCTGTTCATAGCTGAAATTCTTCTGATGTCATACTTCTGTGGAATCATATATTAGTTTAAAATTGAAACATTAGGTGTGTTTACAAAAGCAAAACAAAAACACTATTTTTATTGACTCAGCTTGAAACTGCTCACTTACGAAAAGCAACTTTTGATATAAAGTTGAATCCAAGGCCTTTGAGCCAGCAGACAAGTGTCTAGCCACTGCACTGTGGTTCGCAGATGATGTTGGCAGTTTTATTTCTTTTTTCATGTTCACTATTTTCAATATACACTCTGAGAAATGGGCGTATCATCTCTATGTCTGCCATTAATGTAGTTATATTTCCTGTCCTTTTTAGGAGGAAATTTTTCATTGTTTGAAGCCCTACTCTGGCTTTTGCCAGGGGCCGCAATATAGCCTGGCCATAAATATTGCCTTAAGGCTGAAGCGGTTTCTGGGACCTCTCCACGGTGATCTTCACCCACATGGTGGCACATTGTGTCATCGGGTGTTTATCTCTTGTGTGATGTCTTGGTGGGGTGAAAAGTCAGTCAGTCAGTCTGCCATTTATATAAAAATACTTAACCATAAGCCGTCCTATCATTTTAAAACTGTCACCCTGTGTCTTCAGTTGTGCTAAACATGTTGCTGTCCACATCTAGGTTCCAAAGCCCTATTTGGGGGGAAAGGGGGAGGGGGGGGGGGATATTATATCTTGAGAAATATAGGGTTTGCTAATATCAGATCTGTTTGGATTCCATCCTTTGTTTGGATTATATAAAAGCTCCCATATTACAGCCTAGCTGTAAACCAAACACAATGTGCCAACTGTGCTTTTACAGGTGAATGTGGAAGACAAAAAAAAAGTAGAAAAAGAAATATCCTAATAAGACTTTCACATATATCAAATTAAGTAGCAAGTTCAGACATATCCTAACAATACCTTCACATATATCAAATTAAATGGCAAGTTCAAACATATCTTAATAAGAGTTTCACATATATCAAATTAAGTAGCAAGTTCATAGGTTATGACAAACAGTTCCACCCAAGCTTTCCTTCTGTGCCAAACATTTTACCAAAAGCCCTTAAATTGTACAGAATATTTCACTAACCTCGACCTTTCCTGTTATCTCAAATGAACCTTCTGGTTATGCTTACTCTTGTGGCACCAGGCAAATCTTCATCAGTTCATTGATTACCCTTTACATATTGTTTGTTTGTAAATGCCTTTTGTCTGTCCTCTGCTTTTGTTAATTCATTGTATGCCATTATTACTTTAACCCGCTGTATCTCATAATTGTATTATTTTAACTCAGACTCAAAAGTTGTAACTCCAAAATATACAATGTGTACTTTAGAAAAAGCTAATGTAAAGAGCTAAAAAGTTAAGCTTGTAAGTAATCTCTCAGTTTAAAAAAAGTGTTTAGTCATATTAAACATTGGCATACATTCTGATTTAAAAAAACTCCTCATAATGAAGGCAAACAATCAAATCACAAAACTAATATTTCATCTGTCAGTCTTTCTATCATTTCATCTACAATTTCATCTGTAAATCTTTGCATAATTTGGTCTGTCAGTCTGTCCATCATTTCATCTGTCAGTCTTACCATCATTTCATCCATACTTCAAGCAGTCTTACCATCATTTCATCTGTCAGTCTTACCATCATTTCATCCATCCTTCAAGCAGTCTTTCCATCATTTTATCCATCCTTCAAGCAGTCTTTCCATCATTTCATCCATCCTTCAAGCAGTCTTTCCATCATTTCATCCATCCTTCAAGCAGTCTTTCTGTCATTTCATCCATCCTTCAAGCAGTCTTTCCATAATTTCATCTATCCTTCAAGCAGTCTTTCCATCATTTCATCCATCTTTCAAGCAGTCTTTCCATTATTTTATCCATCCTCCAAGCAGTCTTTTCATCATTTTATCCATCCTTCAAGCAGTCTTTCCATCATTTCATCCATCCTTCAAACAGTCTTTCCATCATTTCATCCATCCTTCAAGCAGTCTTTCCATTATTTCATCCATCCTCCAAGCAGTCTTTCCATCATTTTATCCATCCTTCAAGCAGTCTTTCCATCATTTCAGCATCCATCCTTCAAGTCTTTCCATCATTTCATCCATCCTTCAAACAGTCTTTCCATCATTTCATCCATCCTTCAAGCAGTCTTTCCATTATTTCATCCATCCTCCAAGCAGTCTTTCCATCATTTTATCCATCCTTCAAGCAGTCTTTCCATCATTTCATCCATCCTTCAAGCAGTCTTTCCATCATTTCATCCATCCTTCAAGCAGTCTTTCCATCATTTCATCCATCCTTCAAGCAGTCTTTCCATTATTTCATCCATCCTTCAAGCAGTCTTTCCAACATTTCATTCATCCTTCAAGCAGTCTTTCCATCATTTCATCCATCCTTCAAACAAACTTTCCATTATTTAATCCATCCTTCAAGCAGTCTTTCCATTATTTCATCATCCTTCAAGCAGACTTTCCATTATTTCATTCATCCTTCAAGCATACTTTCCATTATTTCATCCATCCTTCAAGCAGTCTTTCCATCTTTTCATCCATCCTTCAAGCAGTCTTTCCATCATTTCATCCATCCTTTAAGCAGTCTTTCCATTATTTCATCCATCCTTCAAGTAGTCTTTCCATCATTTCATCCATCAATCTTTCCATCATTTCATCCATCAATCTTTCCATTATTTCATCTATCCTTCAAGCAGTCTTTCCATCATTTCATCTATCCTTAAAGCAGTCTTTCCATTATTTCATCCATCAATCTTTCCATCATTTCATCTATCCTTTACTCTTTCTTTCATACGAATCATATTCACCATATGAAATAGAACCCTCTATTTATGCCATATAGTCAGTAGCATATTCCTAATACAATTTCAAGTTTTAAACATGTTATTATCCAACTAAGCCTTTGATTATGCTACATAGGTGTATTGGCTCTTCAGTTCAGATACTTTGTCAGCTGCACCACCTTCATTAACAAAATCATCATCCTGTTAATCCATTATAGTCAAATGTGCAGTTCCTCCTTCCATTTGGTTTTATTTTGCACAACTACAATAATATGTGGACTAAATCCATACCATCAGTTTTTGTCTCCCCCATCAAAGTCTGGCTTAGGATTGCTTTTGGAGATCCTCGTTTCCTCAATTATCGTTTTCTAAGGCACCAGTTTCTAAATGTTAAGTTGTAACTGTTTTAGTTGTTCTCTGTGTTTCAGCTGCACACACAGCAATACTAATTTGTCATTAGAGCGAAATATCTTAAGTTCTGTACTTACTTTATTTGAGATGAAAATTGCCTAGTGCTATAAAAACTTCCTGTTGTTTGTAACAATATTTTTTTTAAAAATATTTCTCCCATCTTTACAATGATGTCCATATTAAGTGTATGTGCTACATCTGAAAAGAACTATAGAATTGGTAAAAATAGTGACTAAATATATTTTCTTGCAAGTAAGTTCAACATTGTGGATGTTTAATGATAGATAGTTCTCTCCACAATCCCTTGTAATTTCCTTTGATAAGTGTTATGATTTCTGGTAATTGTTGTATTACATTCTTAGAGCATACATCTGGCCTGTTGCAACATTCGGATGTGAGTCGTGGGCACTCTCGCAGTTATTAAGGAAGAAAATAGTGGCTTTTGAGCTGAAATGCAATAGAATAATTATAAGAATAGCATACATGAAGAAAAAGACACAGGGAATACTGACATCCTAAAAGAGTTGAACATCAAGGAACATTGACTAGTAAACAGCGTCTTGTCTCTTAAACTGAAATATTTTGGCCATATCAAGCGCTGCAGCAGATTGGAAAGAATAATAGTAGAAGGCATGAAACCAGGAAAGAAGAACAGGAACCGACCAGGCACGTGATATAAGTGACACAATGGGTAGGAAAGTACACAAGACGAGAGAGCTGGCCATAGCCTGAATTTCTTTTAGGCAGACCATGATGAGAGCAACGTTCTGCAAAGACCTGCTACATTATGAAGATAAGTGTTGAATAAAAGGAAAGCAACGCCAAAGTACTAAATGTAAAATTGCTGTTTTTTTAAACAACAAACCAACCAACCAATGCTGGGACTGGTTTATGAAACACTGCTAAAGGATAAGCAATTACCTTTTGTTGTTTTATTGTTGCTGTCTGAAGATGTACACAGAACACATAATGGATTTTGAAATATGAATAATGTCCTATCTTTTCTGTAGAAGTCTGTTTTCGTATTATTTTTGTTTTTGCTTATTTGCTATCATATAAAACACAAATATTGTGATGATTATTATTTTTGACTTCTTCTTCTTCTTCTCTTCCACCTTTTACCTCATTGAAGTGTCGGGGTGAGATGTAATGTTCGTTGATGAGCTCTGTCAAGAGCACTATTAAGACTGATGTTCATTTCTGAAAGGCTGTTCTTAATGCCATCACTCCATATTTTCCGAGGTCTTCAGCTCGCTCTATACCCGTTGTAACGTTTTAGTGTGGCTCGCTGTGGCGGATAGTACCAGGGCATTCTTGTTAGGTGTCCAAACCACTTCATTTGTTCTTTGATGACCTGTAAAATTTATACTTAACTGTAATATAATGTACTGATGATCTGTCTTCAGGCTTTCATTTATATGTGCTTAATTCAAAGCTGTTTAAAAATAAAATTATTTTACTTTTGTGTTACATACTTTACTGAAACTTACTTGTTTTGTCATTTTCTATTAGTTAAGTAGAGTAAGCAATCTAATAAAACTAATAAACTGTGAATCGAGGACATGGACATCCATTGTAGGTGGGTAGTTGCAACCCACCAGGACATTACACAAGCGATAAACATCCGGTGACACAAAGTGCCACCGTGCGGATGAGGATCCCCATGGGGAGGTCCCAGAAACCCTTTTCAGTCGTGAGTCCTTAGTAATGGCCTGGCTGTATTCAGGGCCTCCGGCAAAAGCCAGGGTAGGGCTTCAGATAACAAAAAATTGCATCCCACATGGGGACGACTTTAGTATAAATAAAAAAAGAAGAATCACATCCATTGTACAGCTCTGGCACATCTGTAAACATATTGTTGGTTCCTCGCCAATGAGGCAAATGCACCCCTCATTTGTTACCTCCTACGACATGCTGGTTTGGTGTGGGGTGGGGCAGAAGGAGCAGGGGTGGTCAATTTTTTTTTTTGGGGGGGGGGGGGAGGGGGGATGAGAGAGAGAGGGGGGGGGGGGTTTGCTGTTTTCCACAAGTAGGCCCTGAACGTTCACGGGGAAATAACTTATAGTGACTTGCCGCCCTTACACTAATTCTTGTTGAATTTATGTTGTTATTTCCCCTAGACTTTCTTATTTGTAACAAATTGAATGGATATTGGAGACAGCTGATCTAATATTTGTCATTTTGCCAAAGTAACGGGAAAGTCCAGCCTTCTCTTGTTGATTTGGGTGTCTTGACGGCCAAGTGTTTAACCCGCGAAACTGTCGGTGCATCAGTGCAGTACTCACATACTGGACAAAAGCCACTGAAGTGGGAGAAAGCCACAAGGTGGACCCAGTCTTACAGTGGTAACAAGAAAGGTAATGGAGCACATTGTCTATTCAGTAGAGATCAACAACATGGGCGATATCAGGGTTCTTGTCACAATTATAACCTAAAGCTGTCCCTTCGGGGATGCTTGTTGAACGTGA
>CAJHNH020002680.1:110000-122500 GCA_905116865.2 Candidula unifasciata | reverse complement strand
AGTTAGTTAGTTATTTTTTTAGTTAGTTATTTTTTAGTTAGTTAGTTAAGTTAGTTACATTAGTTAGTTAGTAGTTACGGAAACTGACGACCCCAGTTAGTTAGTTGGTTATCTTTAGTTGTGTTCTAGGTTAGGCTGTTTAGTGAGGTAGTTGGTTAGGTTATCTGGCAGTTAGTTAGTTAGTTAGTTACCTATAGTTAGTTTGGGGGGGGGGTTAGTTAGTTGGTTAGTTCGTTAGTTAGTTAGCTAGTTGTAGTACTAGTTAGCTAGTTAGTTGGTTAGTTAGTTAGTTAGTCGACAGATTATCCTCATTGCACATCAAACTATCCAGTTCCCTCCTCAGTAAATCACGCAGCCTGTAAGGGCTGCTGACACCAGTCCTCAGTTGGTTTCTTCTTTATTTTTGGCTTCCTGCATAATGCTTTTCTCTGTTCAAATCCATTTTAACATGCTGTTCTTGCAGTCTGGTCATGGTTGCAGATTGGCGATCATCACTGGGTTCTTGTAGAGCAGCCTTTCTCAACCTATGAGTCACGACTCTTTTATTTGGGGTGGGGGTGGGGTGGGGGTGGGGTGGGGGGGGGGAATTGAACAACCCTTTCACATGAGTCGCTAAAGACCATCTCAGAACACAGATTCATTGAAGTTGTGAAGTAGCGAGGAAAATAATTGTATGGTTGGGGGTCGCTAGAGCACGACGAAGTGTAATTAAAGGGTCGCGACATTAGGAAGGTTATGAACCACTGGTGTATAGCATTCAGTATGGTCAGTGACACTTACCCCGTACGGTAGCTTTTCCTGCAAGCTCATTTCTGTATATACCTGTGTGCCCTGGCACGAACATGAAACTGGTCTTTGCTAGCCTCAACCGCATCAGAGACACCAACTACTGTCTTCGGACCCATCTCTGTTTTGCTGAGCACACTGATTGAGTCACAGCGAAAACATGCGTGGGTAAAGTTGATTCTGTAAAACCTCTTTAAAATCATCTCATTTAAGAGAGTATATGCCCAATATGCCTCAAGGCGCAGAAAAGGGTCAATTTATCATGTCTTAGCGCATATGTTAGCTATTGATGTCGAGAAGGCCAACCCGGGCAACATATTGCTGCAGAAGTCGGATCTATCGAAGTCCTGGTGCAATCAAGTACAACACATTTTCATCTTCAGAGGAACGCAGAAGAAGAAGAAGAAGAAGTAATTGATGTTGCTGAATGCAAAATGCACATACCCCAAGATTTTCTGTTTATTCTAGTTTATAAATGAGTGATGATGCTGTCCTGAATATGACCAAAGTCTGTTTTCACAGCAACCACCGGCTGGGATGTTTTCATGTACCAAATCGATAATGCAAACTATACCAGCTTAGACATACAGTACGTGGACTGATCTACAGTCGGCCTCGTACTAAAGACAAAATCGATACTTACGTCACTAGTGGTGTGAGTTATTAGCTTACAATACTCCGCGGCGTAGTTGAGGGTAACGTGAAACCGCCGGAGCAATTGGCGAACTGTGCATTAGAGTAGCCGACAGATCTAATCCGTTCCCGAAGTTGTGACCTCAGACTTTCATAAATACCTCGATAACTCCTGTACAGATGAATAGGAATTCGTGCAAGTGGTCTTTTGTTTTTTTATGTCCTCACGATTTTATAATTTACAATTACACAGGTGCTACGGTTTTCTTAAAGCGGCGAATTTCTTTGATCTTTGTCGGACGAAAAATGTGTATACCCATATATAATTAATAGACCGTAATTCACACACATCTTTAACTTTAAACCACAAGCGTTCAGATTGTTTTGAAAATCATTTCACACGTGCATCGATGTGTAGGGATTATTTTGATAGCCCATCCCACATACAATGAAATATTGTGTTCATGTAATACTTGTAGGCTTATTTACACCGCTGTCACAAACACTTCTCACTCTCTAGAGAGACAAAAAAAAGTTAATTCAATGCACACACAAACGTTATATGGAGAGCAACGCAGCGAAAACTACTGTTCACATAATGAAAATATGGGAGTGAGTGCAGTCAAGCTTATACACAGGAATTCCAGAGAAATTAGACTAAAAAGCTCAACAAAATGGGAAAACAGAAAAACGTAATTATGTTTAAAAAGGGCAGCCCGGCCGAAACGTTACGTTGTGTTGTTTTGTGCACGTTTTCCTGCTTCCCCATTTTGTTGAGCTTTTTAGTCTAATTTATCTGGAATTCCTGTTCACATCGTACACATCTAGGTTCAACTCATTCTGTTTGCTAGCCGAAAACATCAGCCAAAGTGATGTTTGTGCGTTCGTGCACCAAAGTATTGTTCGCAGGTCGAGTCTTAATTTGTTCATAAATTGCGTTCTTGGGCCGATTTGTTCATGACTAGAGGCGTTCGCGACTCGAAGCCCCACTGTGAAAGCTTTACTGGGAAATTTTACATTCAGTCATCAGTCATTCTCCCTGTAGATTCGGCGCTTCCAAATAGTCTGAAGCTGGAATCCAAACGGGTGAAATAATAAAGAAAACAATACATGTTTTCACACACACACAAAACACACACACACACACACACACACACACACACACACACACACACAAGCCACATACACACAAAAACATAAAGAAAATAATGGCACTGTAAAAAGTATTCCTAGAGAAATTATCACCAATGCTATATTTTAGGAATTAAAGACTGCACATTGAAAAGTACTTTGGGCTTCTGGTGGAAATATACACCTACTGATTTTCTTCTACTAACAAAGAAAATCTAGTCAAGAGGTTAATGAAAAGAAAAGAAAAAAAATTATATTAAACGGATAGAATGATATCTCAATGGTAAATTATATTACGCCAACGAAAATGGGGGTGCTTTGTTTGGCTCAGGATTCAAATTTCCTAATAGCCTTATGGAAACTGTAGACCACGTCATTGTATTAAGTGTGTGTGTGTGTGTGTGTGTGTGTGTGTGTGTGTGTGTGTGTGTGTGTGTGTTTATTTGCATCACTAAAATAAGGGACCCCTTTTCAAGCTATTAGCAAATTAGGTATATTTGAAAGAAAAAAACAATGAACAACATATTTTACAATCCAATCATCATTGACCGGTGATGTGGTCACCATCATACCAGTCGTCTATACTTCCCATGCCATTGCGTAGTATACGTTTAAGGTTAAATCAACCTGGGAGTCTAGACCTTACAAAGGAGAATAATAAACTTCTTTACTCCCACTCTTGTTATACCTGTGATATTCTACATACGCCTCCATCAACTTGCTTAGTCTGTTTGTTTGCAATATTTGTTGTGGGTTAATCCAAACACCGGGGGATAATAAATAATCGCTGTCTTTTCAGTGAGTAATCCACCAGTTTATATAGTTCACACATCCCACTTATTCTTACTGAAATTGAACTTTTAACTCTTTTCAGATACTGAGACTTGAAAAGAACAAGAAATCTAGCGATTGTCATAAAGCAATCGTACTTAATCAAACCTTTACATTTCACAAATGAGACAGTGAGGAATATTTCATTGGATTTTCAACGGCACAGGAACGTAGCAAGTATGGTTTGTCCCGATTGCAGCGAAGTTCAAACCACGACTAAGCCTCGAAATGTTGTAGGAAAATAATTAGAAACATGATTGCTGAATTGCTAGGCGATTTCTTCATTGTTTCTGTTTCTTGGTTCAGTATTGGATCCATCTTCCGGTTTTGGGGGTGCTGAGTCGATCCTTGTAACACCCGCCCTGCACCCCATTGAACAAGGTTAATCTGGCACCAGTGCAAGGTAGGTTGTTCCCCTTAGCAGTGTTATTGTTTTTACCCATCTAGGCTATTGATCGATATTTATGTCTAATGCCTATTTATTCGTATAAAGTAAAAAACAGTAATGGACCCTTTTCAACGCCTTTAGGCGTTTAGGGCTAGACCTATATTTTCATAGACCTATATCGGCACAAGATGGGTGGTGTGGTCAGCATATCACGTAGGCCGCCTCACTTCACGGTACTTCACCTGGTGTCCACTTAAGGCTGGATCAACCTCAGAGCCAAAGTCATAAAAAAAAAAAAGATCGGCTTCACTAGGGAGCGAACAGCCGACCTTTCTAGCCGCTCGGCCACACGATTCCCAATTATTCGTATATTCATCCTTTTTTTAGTATATTTGCTGCATCCACATCTCTCTCATTTTGCTCACTGACCATTTCTCTCCCACCCACGGCCCCTTTTCAGTGTTTGTATATATACCAAACTACGTAACCTATGTAACCATAACCCCGAACCTTTCAATACAGCGGCACTGCTTTCAAGGACAGATTTAGTTTGTTTTAGTATCCAGAAGCCATGAGTTTTTAACCCTTAACCTCGGTATTATGGATATCGCAACCTTTCGGTCTTGATTCCATTGTAAATACCGTTAATTGGGAGAAATGTGGCTTTTCTGCCTACCCCCGGAAGTGAACCCGGACCACAAGGAGTTCGTCACCCGCTAGAGAACAGTGCAGGACAGGTTTAGAGATGACAAGGTCCTAAGCTATTTAAAGTCATAAGGCCCCTACTGTTTCAAATTGAACCGGCTAATCTCATTAAAGATGGAAAAAAATATTAAATCTCAACCGACTTCTTAATATACATAAGTTAAAAAAAAAAAAATATATTTATATAATAGAAATATATTGTTTAATGTTTATTAAAAACGTTAAAAAAATGTGTTTTCAAAATCACAGAAAGTATATCAAATAATGCTCTAAAAGGTCATAGTTTATCACTTAAAACAATTTTTTTTTTCATTTTCCTGGGTTTCGAAAATGCAAAATAGATGATTATGTTGTCAAACAATATGCTGCTTTACATTAACAACAACAACAACGAAAAAATTTTTTTAGGCTTCTGCACTCTAAGGCCCTAAGCTGTAGCTCAATGAGCTGATGCCTAAAATGCAGCCGTGCCTGCTTCCATCCCTAGCATGTCCAGCATTAGATGTTTTTATATGACAGAAAATGCAGTTAAGAATGTAGGTAGGTAGGTAGGTAGGTAGGTAGGTACTTAGGTATTTGTTTTCCACTAGAAAATAGCACAAGCGATAGACACCCAGTGACAAAAAGTGCCACCATGTGTATGAAGATCACCCGTGGAGAGTTCCCAGAAACCCCTTTCAGCCGATATGTCATATCTATAGCTAGGCCACATCTATGCCCCTGCTATATTCGGGGCTCCCATCAGAAGCCAGGATGGGGCTTAAAACAAAACAATTGCAATGTAAGCAGATTTCTGACTGCTTTGATTTATTGCATAGCAGATAGTATCTCCTACATCTAGGGAGAATCAGTACATGATGGAAAAGGAACTTCAAAGCCCCTGTCTCACCTCACCAATACATATATATATATATCCTCCCTCACCCCACCAGTATATATATATGTATATCCTCCCTCACCCAACCAATATATATATATGTATATATATATATATATATATATATATATATATATATATATATATATATATATATATATATATATATATATATATATATATATATATATATCCCTCGCCCCACCAATATATATATAAATCCTTCCTCGCCCCACCAATATATATATATATGTATATCCTCCCTCACCCCACCAATATATACTTGTATTTATCCTCCCTCACCCCACCAATATTAACTTATATATATACTCCCTCACCCCACCAATATTAACTTATATATATACTCCCTCACCTTATATATATATATAAATATCCTCCCTCACCCCAGCAATATATATATATATATATATATATATATATATATATATATATATATATATATATATATATATATATATATATATATATATATATATATATATATATATCACACACACACACACACACACACACACTTACAAAGTCATTTTTCGAAAAATACGCCCAGCTGAATCCGCGACCTTCAAATCCGCAGGCGAGCGTAATGTTCCCCATTTCACCCACCGAGTGCAAAATAGTCTTTCAAATATAGGTCTAGCCTTGTATGCCCCAAACAACTGAAGGTGTGGGGGCGGGGGCGTGGGCGGGGGGGGGGGGGGGGGGAGGTGGAAGTCATTTTTCAAAACTGTCATTTATTTAGAGAGGCAAGGTGTTGAAAGAGGAGATCTCATCAAACCATGACGTAATTGTTCACAACCCTAGGGCAGTATCAGCTGCAAGGTTACTGAAGACCAGGAAACCGAGTTTGATTGATTGCTTCTCCAGCCATAGCTGTGACGAATATTGAAAGAAATAAAATTCATGATTAAACTCATGCAGAAAGCATTGACAGCAGAACCTGGGAGCTGAAGTCGTTTTAGCTACCACTGTCAACCCCCTCCCCTCCCCCCATCCTTACTCCCCTTTCCCCCAACCGACCCTTACTGTTTTTTTTTTTTTTTATTTATGCATTCCATATTATTTAAAGTATAGTATAATATTTTTTAAATGATTATTATGTTAAGAGTTAGAGTCAAGATTTTTAGTGGTGGTGGAGGGATGCCCCAGTTTTTTGTCTGCAGAATTTAAAAAAAGCACACCAACGTCCTCACAAACCAAACAATCAACCATCCGAAATCAATTGTCTGGCGGTACGCAGTGGTTCGCAATGCCGGCTCTTTTTTAGGCACCATTGTTTTTTCCAGCAGCCCTACTGTAAGAGTCATTCATCTTATGGGGAGTACCGGTATCTGGTTTTAAAACACTTTATGGTGGGTACCGGTAGAGCATCTCTTTGGGAGGAGAAAAACGCTTACCACATCTCCCCTGTCCCCCATCCTACCCCTCACGTTTTCCCCTTTCTTCTCTGAAAATTATTGCAAGTTAGTAAGCTATCTAGCTAGTTAGTTCAGTAAGTTAGTCGACTGATTATCTTCAATGCAGATCGAACCATTCAGTTTATCATTTTGTTCTCGCAAACGTCTTTCTTTTGGTAGAGATTTTTTTTTACATCAGCCTGGTCTATGGCTCGTCCGCCCTACATTGTAGCTCCACCTGCAAGCCTTTCAGGTTGTTCATTTTCTTACACGCATGTGTGCTCTGGCACGAGAATGAAACTGATGTTTGTCAGCACTTATCTTTTCAGAGACTTCAATCACTGTCTTCGAACCTAGCTTATCTCTATTTTCCTGAGCAAACTCACTGACTCATATTATGCTTTGCTCACCTCCATGACCTCCATATTCAGACAATTGTGTGTAAGAGGCTAAAGTTGCCAGAGCTCCCAGGTTCCTGCACCACAGTGTTGATGATTAACAGAGGATCATCCTCATTCCCAAGAAGGGGATAGCTTGGCGGCAAGACCCTTGCCTGCCGGCTTGAAGGTCTTAGGTACAAATCCCCATCGACAGGGAATTTTTATAACTGACTCGGTTTCGTGGCTGAATTAGCCTTAAAGAGGTTTCACGAGTTGTTCTGTGAAATAAAATGGTGATGCTGACACCAACACTCATCGAGTGCTAGTACATCTACACAACATGGTTAAGCGCCATATGCACATTGAGCTAATGAATGAGAAGCATGAATAGATGAACGAATGAATGAATGAATTAACATCACTGCACTCGAAACATTTTCACAAGTGCTTAGTTTCCTACTCCAGAAGCCAACGAAGAGTTTTCCTGCCAATATTACCAGCTGCAATCTGATTAAAAATCCGGCTATCTTTCCCCCTCAATGTTAAATATCGTCCAAAACCTCTACCCACCCTCCGCTGAATGACCCTTTGCATGGATTCTCTGTCTGCGTTATTGCACTGTCCATGTGATCCAGTTTTATTGCACTATCCATGTGATCCCAGTTTTATTGCACTATCCATGTGATCCCAGTCTTTTTGCACTATCCATGTGATCCCAGTTTGTTTGCACTGTCCATGTGATCCCAGTTTTATTGCACTGTCAATGTGATCGCAGTTTTATTGCAATGTCCGTGTGATCCCAGTTTTATTGCACTGTCCATGTGATCCCAGTTTTATTGCACTATCAATGTGATCCCAGTTTTATTGCACTATCCATGTGATCCCATTTTTTTATTGCACCATCCATGTGATCCCAGTTTTATTGCACTGTCCATGTGATCCCAGTTTTATTGCACTGTCAATGTGATCCCAGTTTTATTGCAATGTCTATGTGATCGCAGTTTTATTGCACTGTCCATGTGATCCCATTTTTATTGCACTATCAATGTGATCCCAGTTTTATTGCACTATCCATGTGATCCCATTTTATTGCACTATCAATGTGATCCCAGTTTTATTGCACTGTCCATGTGATCCCAGTTTTTTTGCACTGTCCATGTGATCCCAGTTTTATTGCACTGTCAATGTGATCGCAGTTTTATTGCAATGTCCGTGTGATCCCAGTTTTATTGCACTGTCCATGTGATCCCAGTTTTATTGCACTATCAATGTGATCCCAGTTTTATTGCACTATCCATGTGATCCCATTTTTATTGCACTATCCATGTGATCCCAGTTTTATTGCACTGTCCATGTGATCCCAGTTTTATTGCAATGTCTATGTGATCGCAGTTTTATTGCAATGTCTATGTGATCGCAGTTTTATTGCACTGTCCATGTGATCCCAGTTTTATTGCACTATCCATGTGATCCCAGTTTGTTTGCACTGTCCATGTGATCCCATTTTTATTGCACTGTCAATGTTATCGGAGTTTTATTGCAATGTCCGTGTGATCCCAGTTTTATTGCACTGTCTATGTGATCGCAGTTTTATTGCACTGTCCATGTGATCCCAGTTTTATTGCACTATCCATGTGATCCCAGTTTGTTTGCACTGTCCATGTGATCCCATTTTTATTGCACTGTCAATGTTATCGGAGTTTTATTGCAATGTCCGTGTGATCCCAGTTTTATTGCACTGTCTATGTGATCCCAGTTTTATTGCACTATCAATGTGATCCCAGTTTTATTGCACTATCTATGTGATCCCATTTTTATTGCACTATCCATGTGATCCCAGTTTTATTGCACTGTCCATGTGATCCCAGTCTGTTTGCACTGTCCATGTGATCCCAGTTTTATTGCAATGTCTATGTGATCGCAGTTTTATTGCACTGTCCATGTGATCCCAGTTTTATTGCACTGTCAATGTGATCCCAGTTTTATTGCAATGTCTATGTGATCGCAATTTTATTGCACTATCCATGTGATCCCAGAGAGCCTTAACAACTTTCGTTGTTTCATAAAGTAGCTCACCGCCCAGATGCGGTGAATGAGAAAGGCCCACTGCTAACTAAACTGTCATTGTGCACCGTTATCGTCAAAGGTGATCCGGTCTAATCCTACACTTATAATATGATACAGAAGATATCACTTTCAGGCAGGAAACCGTGTTAGTTGATACTGGGAGCAATGCGTCCGACAAATCTGTGTCACTTGAAATGCAAAGCATTCCTCAGTATCTAGATCCAGGGTGGTCCAGCTGTTTATCGGGTCAACTCAGGACGCATCCTTTCCAAAGTTGTTATAGAGAAGCGGTCAAAGGTCATACGTCAAGTCAGGACTTTGTTTACAACATAGAACACCCACAGAGCAAACAGTATTTTTTTTACTCGGGTAATTAAATTGTGAAATAGACACTGAGGCGATACTGTCAGAATATAGAATGCCTACTGTTTTAAATGATTTATTTGGGTATTCATATGACACGATTATAGTCCGTTTCTGAAGTCGTGACCAATTTTAAAAATCCGTAACTCAGTTACTTTTCGGTGTATGTTGTTGCAGTGTATGTTACAGTGGAAATCTGAGCAACTATGGACATTTCTGGAGTGCCGTGAAGATAACCCAAATCATAACTCTTAACTTGTTAAAAAATTGCATGCAACCTGTTAGAATCATATCAACGTAAGGAATTGTTTTTGAATGTAACCAAGTTATGAGTTAAGTTATGAGTTATGAGTTAGATTATCTTCACAGCGCTCCGGACACACCTATAGGTGCTCAGATTTTCCTCTCAAAATATTCACCAGCGTCGTGCGGTTAATAGTGCCAGTCCTATGTTGGTTAACAAGACTTCGTGTGCGTCCAGTGTGCTTCTTATGCTTGGCTGTGCCGATCTTTACTTCCAATTCGCGTATTCTTAGCAGTGATGTGGACACGTTGCTTCCGAAATCCTCAGAACGTCCTATCTCTCTAAGGGCAATGACAAGGTCTACTTGATCCATGGGCCGGCCATCTTCAATTAATGCAGCAACGCCTGCATGCCCTGGGACGAATATAAAGGTAACTGCACATACAGGAGAGTTTTACAATGATTCAGACTACTGTCTGCGGAACCAGCCTGCCTCCACCCGCCGAATCATGCTCAAAGAGTCACTTAGCACACACACGCGGGATTCTAGCCACATGAAAGCTTGTGTCACCAGCATCATTTCTATCGTCATGCTGCTGGTGGTCATGGAGAAGGCACCCATGGCTTCTTGAACTGTTTTGCCTGAAGAGCGAGCTGTAAATGCCCATGCACTCTTATGTCCTCATATAACGGACCTGTCTGTAAAGATCACCACATCTGTCTCATCTGACTTGTCACTGAAAAGCGCGCAAACCTCGGCATTGACTTGCCAATCTCTTGACGATCTCTTCCATGTCGATTTACTAAGAGGTCATCAGCAAATGACAAGATCCTGCAACTCCCGTGCAAATGCTGCTCAGTTATCAGCACTGTGTACACATTGAATAGCACTGGAGACAGCAGGGAACCTTGAGGCAATCCAGTGGGTGATGAAGAGAGATACTTGCAGTCGGAGAAGTATGTGCACCAAGTATTCAAATGGTACTCTGTTGTACGCTTCCTCTAAGTCTAGTGCAGCTGCACATGTCTCTTCTCTCATCTGAAAACCTTCATAGACTTCACAGGCGATGACTGCTGCATTGAGCCATGTCTCTTTGTTTCCTCTGTTTTCCCCAAATGTGGATGGTAACCTGTCATGCTTTTCCAAGTCATCAGCAAGTCTACGTGCTACAATTTTCTCCAAAAGCTAGCCCGTAGTGTTCTGCATGGTAATGATTATGTAACCACTGATCTTGAAATGGTTTTTATTTGATTTTGGTAATGGTAGTAAAAGTAATCAAACTGTTAGAAAAATTAAACATTGATGGGAACAATCTAAAATAATAAAGAATATGTATTGGCAGCAAACAGCAGCTATAAAAATTAACAACTGTTTAGGTACATTTCAAAGCATAAAGATGGGCGTGCGACAAGGATGTGTACTGTCACCTGATTTGTTTTTAATATACAGTGAATATATAATGAGATCTTTAATTGGTATGCCCGGAATTGTGGTTGGTGGGCACAATATAAACAATTTACGTTATGCAGATGACACAGTCTTGATAGCAACAAGTCAGAAAGAACTACAGGAAATAATAGACATTGTGGTGTTAGAAAGTGGAAGAATGGGCCTCGGTTTGAATAATGGGAAGACAGAAGTAATGGTGGTATCAAAAAAACGAATTATTCCTAAGTGTGTAATAAAAGTTGATGGTGTTATTTTAGGACAAGTACAGAAATTTAAGTATCTGGGCACATGGATAACATCAGATGGAAGATGCATAACTGTGAGATAAGAAACAGAATAGGACGGGCAAAAACTGCATTTTATAAAATGAAAAACATCTTGTGCAATATATCCTTGTCATTGAGAGTTAGAAAAAGAATTCTTGCTTGCTACATACATCCAGTTTTAACATATGGCTGTGAATCCTCGACAATCGGTAACCAGGCCAAACAATTTCTAGAGGCCTCAGAGATGTGGTTTTACAGAAGAATGCTTAGAATACCTTGGACAGCCAAAAAGAGCAACCAAGAGCTTTTGAAAGAGGCGGGAACCCGAAGACAACTTATCACACACATCAGAAGGAGACAGTCATCATTTTTCGGCCATGTTATGAGAAGAGGGAAAAAAGAACATGTTGTGACCACTGGAAAGATCTCTGGAAGGATAGATAGAGGAAGACAACGAGAGAAGATGCTTGACAGTTTTGTTGCATAGCATGGAGGTGTGTCGGCGCCCGAGCTGATACATGCTGCAGGAGATCGCAGATTATGGAGAAGAGTAATCGCCCACGCCAGTCGGCAAGGCACCTGTTGATGATGATAAATGGTAGTAGGTAGTTGTGTAGCCACTCCTATCTGAATTGACAACTTCTGATGCTGACGTTGAACTCTCCTGTCAGTTCTGACATATCTCCCTCTGATATTTGAAGCATATCAGCATACTGGATGCCGTCAGGGCCTGGTGAGGTGTTGGGCGATTTCCTGAGTGTTGTCCGCATGGTCTCAGTTGTAATACTGTAATCGTCACTTAGCTCTGCTTTTTTACACAGCTCTGAAAGTGTTGACTTAACTCTCAGTCTGGCTGCCTCATCTTTCTGGTCGGCCTGGTCCAAGTAGCTCTGTATGAGAGCCTGTCCTTTATGTAAACAAATATATAGTTTTCATTTTGCTTTATTTGCGGTAAATGAAAAAA
>CAJHNH020002680.1:102500-105000 GCA_905116865.2 Candidula unifasciata | reverse complement strand
AAAATTGTAAGATATTGCTAACGAGAATGTAAAGGTGCGTTTAAATTAACATCGAACGAACGGCTGTGCAAACGATGATTGAAATGCGGATTCGATTGCATTCGTTCGTGTTTGGCTTTGTTTCTGTTGGGAACGAAAGGCACCGGAAGGGCAGTACGTAAACTGACACAGAAGTGTTCATAACGGCTGCTTTGTTCCGTCCAAATAAAAGAGTCATCTGGATTGCTATGATTCAGATTTAGTTCATGAATGTTGAGAAATGTTCAAACACTGTGCTTATATGTCTTCAGGGAGGGTCATCCATGATGGAGAGAATTTCTAAAAATAAAAATAAAAGAATGTTAAGACAAATTCATCCAGGGAGTTTTCTTAATCGAATTGAAGACAACTGAACCACTACCGTTTTTTGTGTGTCCCTCTTTCCCTAGTTTTTCAACCTCTTTGAGTGTGGTGTGCCGCGAACTTTTGTTAGACCCACAAGGGTGCCGCGGCAAAAACAGTTTAAGAACCCCTGCTTCACGCGTCTGTATTTTGAGATATTGGCCAAAAAGCACTTGTAGGAGTCACATTAGTTTAGAAGCTCGACGTTTGCTCAAAGATTATGCATTACGGTCCTAATAAAGACTCACTGGATGAGTGGTGCTAAGTTTAAAAGACCAAGAGTCGATTTATTTACAATGGGCTCAAGATCAACCCAAAAAAAAACTGTTTTCCATTACATTTTCTGGAACCCATATTAGGCTAAAACGACATGGAAACCGTCGGTTAGATGATATTCTTTTTTTCTGCGATGATATCGTCGTCATCATCATCATCATCACCATCACCATCATCATCATGATCATCATCATCATCATTATTACCATCATCAAATGTCTTGTCGACTGACGTGGACAATGATGCTTCTCCCCAATCTGCCATCTTCGACATCGTCCATGCTAAACTTCAGACCTGGTTTTCCTTCGAACTTCGTCACAATATTATGGCGGCCAAACAAATACCCTAACAGGGCCTCAGTTGTGTGTAAAATGCGGAGTGCCTGTCGAAGAACAAATCGAGGCAAAACTAGAATCGCCTCCGAATAACGAGCCAATATTATCGAGGGCAAATTGCGGACCTGTTTCTGCGACTATGCCGCATCGCTACTCGGCTAAACTAGATGGCTGGGACTCACTAGCAAACATATTGGAGGAAGTTGCAGGAGATGCGGTAGCTGCTGCTCGTGAGTCCCAGCCATCTTGTTTATCCCCCCCAACCTCGCAGCGCGTAGCAGCCGATTTATCTATGCCATAACAAGACACTTTGTTTAAAGACCAACTACTAGAGCAGATTTTTCCAAACAATTTCCTCTTTTGGTGACACACTTTTTAGACAAACATAATTTCGAGACACAGTAATTCATTATACTAGCAAACCAGAGATTCAACTAACCCTTTATAATAAAAGGACACATCCATAAATTACGTTCTCAAGGCACACCTTTCCACTACAGCCCACAAATTAATATGTCGAGATGCCAGGCGCGCTGCAACCAAGAAAACACTTGGCTCAGCAATAGCTGTGTAAAGGAAATAAGATGCCGTATTTAACCGTGTATATAAATGATTTTTTAGAGTATGTGTTTATACATTTCAAATCTACTTCTGCATTAATTTGAAGATATAAACGTCTTGTACTCGTTTACATCATCGCTGCAAAATTTCAGCATTTTCGTCGACACATCCGACTTCTGTTGGCATTTGCTGACCGGGTTAGTCTTCCCTGATACATTTTATTTAATATACAGTCCAGATCGCTTGAGGCTATCTCGGGTTTAGCGAATTTCTCTTGTGAAGAACAAATCGTTTATTTTCCGGCAATTACCATATGCTTAAACTTATTTTCTGGATAAGAGGAATTTCTAATCAGAAGAATTATTTCTTGGATCCCTGGTGAATTCTCCTTAACAGGTTTCAATTGTAATAATATACCTGAAATAGTATGAAATGTACAAACAAATACTTTAAGAAAAAATGTAATTCATAGTTAAAGGGTTCGTTTAGTACTCCTAGAATTATGGAAAGGGGAGAGGGAGGGTAATAATTCCTAGGACGCTACTGAAGCTCTACTATTTAGTTAGTCGATCCTCACTACGTATCAAACCATTTAGTGCATTTGTGATCAGATCCCCTTCTCAGTTAACCATTTAGCTGCTGAGGATGCCAGTTATGTGTATGTTTCTTAGTGTTCTTTGGCTTCCTGTATAGTTCTCTTGTCCGGCCACACTCTTTTTAACGTGTTGTTCTTGCAGTCTGGTCATGGTTGCAGATCCACAACGATCGGTTGGTTCTCGCAAACTTCTTTTTTTAAAATTGCTTTACCCGCAAGCCTATCAGCTTTCTCATTTCCTTGCACGTCTGCACGCCCTGACATAAATACTAAACTGCAGGGCTATACTATGGTTCAAACACTAATTCATGACAGAAGCTAGTATGTATACTAATATCTGCCCTAAAAACCT
>CAJHNH020002680.1:62500-100000 GCA_905116865.2 Candidula unifasciata | reverse complement strand
CTACAAATGTATGACGTGTATTTTAGCAGGTGTTGCAGAAGTACGTTAAACACACGCGATGGCAACAAAGGTCCTGAAGTTAGGTTTTCTAACCGTGAAAGACCTTTCTGAACACGACTGGTGTGTTGCTAGTCACTAAGGTTATTGCAATGGGCAGTGATTCGCATGCCTCCCTGTGGCACAATATGAGACTATAGTCGAGAACATTAGTCTGCAACTTTTTTTCCAGATGGCGTTCTTACCCCCATCCACCGAATATACATAGACCACCCTGCCCCCCCCCCCCCTTATTTCCCCTTTTACACCCACAACATAACAAAATGGGATGAGTAATGCGTTCTTAATCTGTAATCAAATGCAGGTATTATCACATTAAATTATATTTTGAACCGATTTTGATGTAAAAACTATTCATGAAAACAAAAACGCTCTTGGCTTTTTGCTATATAAAAAGTTTAATAGATATTTTATTGATAACTGATATTTACAGGGGGGGGGGGGGGGTTGAAACAAGTACACCTGGATTATTACAAGTACAAATGAACTAATTTTGAAACATTGCGTGACCACCCGCTTGTAACTTCCTCACACCCTCCTAAGAATAAGATCACTGCCGTCTAGACAGACGGAAGGTGCTAACAAAACTGCGACGAAGCAAGTTTGTACCTGAGGCAGTCAGCAGTAAAAAAAAAAAACATGGTTAAGTGAGCATTGAAAGTCCTTTGTGCACGGTACTTGCAGATGGCTAGCTGTATTATGGATGCAAAGTGGGTCATATAATATAATACACGGTCTTCCGGTCAAAATGGACGCTAGGCACGGTCACTGTTTTGAGTTAGGCAAAGTTTTTGCTTCTGCCAGACGGTGGCCGTTGCATTTTTGCTTCATTTGTAGACTGAAAAGATATAGTTTCGTCGCCTAGCTACTGAGTTGGGTGCATGGTGCGACCTTGTAAGCTGCCGATTTCGATTGGAATGTTTTTCGACTGTAAGCAGCGTGGTGTTGTGAATTTCAGATTCAGAAAATATTGGTGGTGCACGTATGTGATTAAAATTGATCGTGTGTGCAATTGCTGATTTGTTGGTTACCTCAGCTACCGTCGATGATGAACTGCATTTCATATGTCAGACTGTTTGTGTTAGCACTTCTGATGGCTACCGTATGCTTTTAATGCGTGTGGATGCTAGTGCATATGATGAGAAAGTCTGAGTCTTTCCACAAGGGACTGTGATGAACATTCTGTGTGTTTTTCGTTGGCACAGGAGCAACTATGGGGTGAACCGTTTGCTGTGAAGCTGAAACTAACATTAACATTAACACGATGGATGGAGTCGATCCTCCGGAATTTAAACATTTTACTTATTGAAACAGCCGCGGAGTAACTGGTCAACGATTGCCTCGTCTAGGCTAGTGAAATTAGAACTTGAAACGCGGCAGGACTCAAGCCAGGTCTTATTCTTCTTTTTGCTAAAGTCCATGCTATGTGGCGTTGATAGTCATGTCTACCCATAGACTTGTGTCTCGTGTACTTGCAATAAATTCTGACACCTTTGATCATTCATTCCAGATTAAAAACTGTCCAGTATCTTCTCTTTTGGGTTCCTTCAGCAACTTTCCGACCGTAGATTTGTATTCCGGTTTTCTCCTGCTCATGACATCGGGGAAGATGGTAGATTGGCTCATTTTGAAAAGGTCGACCAGCTCTCTTCATGCGTCAGTTTCATTCAAGACATTCTCATTGTTCTTTTTTATCTGCTTAAGGTGTTCTTATCATTCGTCTATAAAACTATCTCTGGATTGAAAGTGGAATCTTGGGGGGGGGGGGGGGGGGAAGATCAGGGAGCCTGAAGGTGCCTCTTATTCTAGTTTGTAATAAAATAGTAGTAGTAGTAGTAGTAGTAGTAGTAGTAGTAGTAGGAGTAGTAGTAGTAGCAGAAGTAGTATTAGTAGTAGTAGTAGAAGTAGTAGTAATGGTGGTGGTGGTAGTAGTGTGCTGAATTGTAAACAAATATAATTATATAACTGAAATAAAATAATTTTTTTTCTTTACAAACACTTAAACAATTGTACATTTTTATAGGGGCCGCTAAATCTCAAAACACATTTTAAAAGAGGAAGTGGGGGGGGGGGGGGGGGTTGCTGGACTCACCTTCGTCCACCCCACCCTTTCATCTCATTTATCTTCCTCTGAGCCCCTGGGATTTAGAGGCCCAACATACTAGATGGTCTTAAACCTTGGCGTGAAGGAATATCGTTAAAGGAATAGGTCTATAGGCTGTCCCAGAAGTCATGCTCCAAATATGAAACTCTGTAGCTTGGTGGCTGTTGGGTGTAAGTTGTTGAAATTTGCCGTGCAGTCTATTAATTAGCATTTAAAAAAAGGACACCCATTCAAAGCAAACAGTCCACATTCTTATAATAACTTGAGTAAATGTTATCAAGGGAACTTTTCTAAACATAAAATTGCTCGCCTTTCATAGGCGTTTCACTCTTAGTTTGTCATCAACAGCATTCGGCTACCGTGAGCTGTTGATTTTTCATTGAGTGGATGATTTGCTATCAAAATAATCACTGCACATGTGAACTAATCTCTAAAGAATCTCCACACTTATGCAAATTACTGTAAATTATATTGTTAGGAGTATACATATTATTATTTGAAAATATAAGTTACAAGAAAATTCGCCCGGCTTTAAGAATTCAGCAGCATCTGTGCAACTGTAAATTTAGAACCAAAAGGACATGGAAAATCTAAATCTACATGTAAAAACTCGTGCTGATCCATACAGGAGTTTGCGAGATATTTGTTAAAGTGTAAGAGCATGGGTTTCAAACCGCACCTGTGATCAGGATCTGTGGAGAAAAATGAATGCTTACGCAATGTTATCTGTTAAAGCAAAAAACATAATGGTGGTGGTCGTCTTCATGTTCTTTTTCAGTTCATCGATGATCTATACCGGTACTGTATGGCTAGGGATTTTCATCTAGAATGAAGAGAAAGTTTATGGCAAAACAAAAGTTTTTTTTTTTTTTTTTTAAATCTAAAACTTCAAGCATGAAAATGGAAGTGGAGGCAATAACTGCAGCTCTGAAGTGGATAGCAGGAAACAAGGTTACCAGAGGAATTATTGTGTCTGATTCTCAGTCGGCATTGTGCAGGGCTCAGATGGAATAAAGTTTTCTTGAGTGGATACCATGCCTCAGTACACCAACATTGCAGGGAATCACGTGGATATACGGTCCGGGATATGCACAAGTGCGAGGGAATGAAAGGGCGGACTTTCTGGCTACAAAAGCGAAAGCTACGGGAACACTCCTACTGGACAAGAGAGATATTCTAAAGACCATATATTAACGACGGTTGGCAGAAAACGCGAGATTAGATAAAATAACATGGTCAAGAATGTGTGAACGTGGAATTAAGTGTGGATCAGGCAAGGAATAAATGATCGAATGAGAGGAAGAGATCGGCGTTTTTACAGTCAGTGTGCTAACGGAACAGTTAGCATCTACACCTGACGTCATTTGCTGCGGGAGACGGAACATCTGTGGGCCTGCCCGGTGTGCTGTGATCTGGATTCTTAAATTAGTGTTCATTAAACTTTGGTCCTTGACTTTTAATTTTTATGGTTGTTTTTCTAGGTTAAATGATTTTTTCATTTTCTGTCATATTCAAATGGTTTTAGATTATATTTTCTGCTGTCTGGGTCACCAAACCACTTGTTCAAACGGAGGTTCTTCCAACTTTGAATACAATGATAATAATACAAATTTGTCTGACACATAATATTTGAAGTTTTAAAGCAACAGCTACATTAGATAATAAAGAGTTTGACTAATAAACAGCTAATTTTCAGAGTTAAAGTTCACAATGAAGGCTGCTCCAGTTTATATAAATACCAGACGGGTATTACTCGAGGTGTCATGTTCCAGTTTGCTAGCGTCTGCAGCTTTGAAAAAAAGAATTGCCTTCGTGACTCAACCATGTCATTGAACACACTAACAAAAACTTAGTAAACGAATGCAGGTTCCGGTTATGTTGCCTCGTTGGAAGCAGGGTCACAATGGTTGGATTAGAGTGCAGTCTTAAAATAAATCTTATTAATGTTACTAATAAAGTCATTTCCCAAATAAAAAGGATTGGTTTTCCCAATTACACAGTATATAGCCTTCTTCAGTGATAATACTGGTTTTTGTTTTGTTTTTGTTTTTATTCTCTGTTTTAAAAGCTACACGGCTGTGTCTTTTTTGTTTTTGACTAGGTCTTTTGACAGTTCAGTTTTGGTTTGACAAAAGTGATCGTTTGGTTGACATGTCTAGACATACATTAGAAAAAAATATAACTTACTGTTTTACTAAGTAATTAATCATTTTTACGACAGTGGGGAATTGGAAATCTGATGCTTACCTTATGTTTTGTTAGTTAACGTGGTCAGTATCTCGCAGACCACCTTTACTTCCCAGGGCAATAACCGTTATTTTTTTTTTTTTAGGTTGGAAGACAATATCTTTTCTTCCCTTTCAAATCCGTCACGTACGGATTCGAACAACAAACATTCGGATTGGTAGGCAACAGTCTAGTGACTATGCTATCGCAGCTCCTACTTACTACTTTGCGAAGCAGTGTCACCGAAAATGCTTAGCATTTGTTAATTTCTTACTGTATGACATGTGTTCGTATTGATGTCTTACTGTGTGACGCATACATTTGTTAATTTATTACTGTATGACATGTGCTCGTATTCATGTCTTACTGTGCGAGGCATACATTTGTTAATTTCTTACTGTATGACATGTGTTCGTATTCATGTCTTACTGTGTGACGCATACATTTGTTAATTTCTTACTGTATGACATGTGTTCGTATTCATGTCTTACTGTGTGACGCATACATTTGTTAATTTCTTACTGTATGACATGTGTTCGTATTCATGTCTTACTGTGCGAGGCATACATTTGTTAATTTCTTACTGTATGACATGTGTTCGTATTCATGTCTTACTGTGCGAGGCATACATTTGTTAATTTCTTACTGTATGACATGTGTTCGTATTCATGTCTTACTGTGCGAGGCATACATTTGTTAATTTCTTACTGTATGACATGTGTTCGTATTCATGTCTTACTGTGCGAGGCATACATTTGTTAATTTTTTACTGTATGACATGTGCTCGTATTCATGTCTTACTGTGCGAGGCATACATTTGTTAATTTCTTACTGTATGACATGTGTTCGTATTCATGTCTTACTGTGTGATGCATACAATGTCTTACTTGATGATACAATTGTTTGCTATTTTTATTCTATATGAAATGATTATTTGTTAATTTTTTATATGTGACATGTACTTGTATTCATTTCTTATTAAGTGCAAAGTGCAACAAGCATTTGATACTCTCTTACTGTGTGACAGGACCAGTTGTCAATGTACAGTAGTATTTTGTGATACTAAAATTCATTCATTTCCTATGCTGTGACTTCAGGATTTGCTAAATTATTTGTGACACGTAGCGGCGTCCGTGGCTAAGGCGTTGCGAGTCAGACTCGTAATCCAACTAATAGCCATCGAAACCCACTGCGGGCTGCTTGGATTTTTATCGTGGTATGGGACTTCGCAGGTCGAACCAGCCTAGAATGGGTACCAGGATGGGCTGTCCTGGGAAAGTATAGACAGCCGGCGTAATGCTGACCACATTACCCACCGAGTGCTGATGGTCTGTAAAAATATGGGCGCTCTTCCCATATACCCGATGCGCCTAAAAACGTTAAAAGGGATCTTTACTTTTTTAGCGGCGTCTGCGGCTAAGGCGTTGCGAGTCCGACTCGTAATCCAACGTACCGCGATGGAAACCCACTGCGGGCTGCGTGGATTTTTATCATGGCGTGGGACGTCGCAGGTCGACCCAGCCTCAAATGGGTATCAGGATGGCTGTCCTGGGGAAGTAAAGACGGCCGGCGTAATGCTGACACCATTACCCACCTAGTCCCGATTGGTCTGTAAAAAATATGGGACGTTCTGCCCATATGCCCGATGCGCCGAAAGGCGTGGAAAGGGATCTCTACTTTTACTTTTTTTTTATTTGTGACACAAGAATTCTGTCATTTCCTACCTTGTGACAACCTAATTACAACACAGAAGGGCCCACAAACACAACTAAGGAACCACTGACCTGTACGACTATGCCGGCAATCCTCATACATGATATGTCGTTCTTTATTAGAATCTATTTTTCTTTTTCTTTTAACAACCTGGGTTTCGAACAAACAGAAGGGAAATCAACTGATATGCTGGGATTAAACGTCTAGGACAGACTGTCATTACCTAAGAGTGACTGACAACAGAACACACATGTAATTGTGAATTTGTTGTTGACCTTAAGCATGGAAGGCCATACAATCTGTTATGTTTGTTCTTTTAATCAGTTCGACACATTTAGTTCTAAAATGCAACACTATTTAGGCCAAAAGCAATAGATTTAAGGATAAGAACACGACAAGGCCAGTATACTTAAAAGAAAATGTCTAGGAGATCTCTCTGCCAAAGCGACTAAATTGTAAGCTTCGTGGTCTGCAGGCTATAGATTCGATTCCTGACTCCGTGGTTCGGTTCACTGGTACAGATTTTTCGGAGATCCCTGGCGATCATTGATGGGCTTAGGATTCCCTGCATTGTGCAATGTTATCTCATTGACCAGCGCCTCTAGGGGAAGATACAGAACTATTCAGTATAAAACCTGTGTAATGAAATGGATCCTCTCGCCTTTAGAAAAAAAAAAAAAAGACATTTGTTTAGATCAGTGTATTCCAACGTTGGGTCCACAAAACACAAAGGGGCAATTTGATTGTTAAAGGGGACAAATTGAAAATAGACTCGTCCAGAGTTTAAATAACCGTATGGCGACTCTCAGTCACTACTTGAGCTGGTAAACGTTCTGTAAATGCAACTTCCGTCCGCCATATTCGTAGCCGGGATTTCTCTAAAACAAACGCTACGAGCGGTCGTAGTTAAAACCACCGAGTCAAAATAGATAACCCTGATTCAAATTATGGCCACCAGAGAAGACTGGGGAAACGTCAATTCCGCCATGAATGATCGTTCTGTATTCGGGCTAAATTGACCAAAAATATATTAGAGTAGATTTTTTTTTTCCGGAAGAGGAAACGAGAGGGTTCCCAACAAGATATAAATCCAGTCTTGATTGTTGTGATACTGTCAGGCGACATAACATAGCCTTGATGTGCAATACAGTCACCATATTTCCAAGGTCTTAAACATGTTTGTCAATATTATAAAATACAGTTTCTATTTTAAAAAAAAGTCTTGTTATAAATATGAAGTGCTTGGTCATTGGCAGCGAGGGAATAGAGATATAAAAAGGATTTATTATATGATGAGAATGAGTGAATGAATAGTGCAGCAATATGTATTAATTGTGGTAGAACAGATAACATATTGGATAAATTTAATTGTTATAAATGTGGATAGAACATTGTGATGTATATAAAAAAGATGTCACATTGCATAACAAGAAATTATTCCAGCATAAGAGTTTATTTTAGGAAGATTCCCCGTGTGGGTTCCGGGTTCCCGTTAAAGGGAAAACAAGAATAGACCCACTGCCTACCCAAAAAGCATGTTGTAAGAGTCGATTTTTTGGGAGCTTCCTTCAAAGTCGGAGACCAGCAGTCTGCATACAAATTAGTCACATCTGTAAAATGGATTGCACATGCAACACTCAGGCTCAGGAACAGGACTGAGGTCCAGAAGTGGATGAACAACCAGAACTTTCCCCCACAGTTTACAGCTTGGTGAACGCGAAGAAGAAGAGAAGAAGATTAAGGAGATTAGCTGGTGTTTGTAGTGCAATACATGTCATCGTCTTGTTTCACTGTTGAGAGCATGATTTGATATTTTGTGAAATATGTTGAATAATTTGTTTACAAACTTTACTTTTAGTTTTTAATTGATGTTATACATACTTATTTATTACTTACAGTGTTTCCGCAGCATTACCCTGGTGATTTCTTTATAAAGCCTATCATTTAAGTTTTTTTTTTCAGTGAACAATGTTTGAATATTAAAAATTATGTATGTGTTACATAGGGGGCATAAGAGTTTTAAAAAAGGGCGTGGGTGGGACAGGACACACACACACACACATACATACACACACACACACACACACACACATATGTTGGGAAAAACTGGTTTAGAGTATGTTAAACTTTAAACGAACATACCTTATGTTACCATATATTGGCTGTGCATTGATGGAAACCTTGTGTGGATAGTAGTGTACTAGGGCTAAATGACCAATATAACAATCCTGCATCTTCCCACAGCTATTACTTCTCAGGTACTAAGGTTGTCGGATTTTTGTAATGGAGAGTGAGAAACAACAAAAAGGTTCATGGTCTGTTTAAATCACCATTGATTACTAGCATCATGATAGTTGGTGGACTGAAACGGTTGAGGCATATTGAGAGATGCCAGAGAGGTTGAAACTGTGTACACGGGGAAGCTGAATGGTCGTGGACCAAGGGCTGACCACGAGTACGGTGGAGAGATAATGTTCAGACAGACCTACAAACACTTGGTGTCACCTACTGGAGGAAGAGGGCCAACAAGAGAGAGAAGTGGAGGCTGGTGATACCTGCAGCAATGAACCTCATAGGCCCGGAATGCTGAAGAAGAAATTTGTTCTTAGCTACGTACAGTCATGTAAGTGACCCCGTGCGTTGGCCACCGAATGTAAACAATATCCTACTTGTAGTCAATCCATCTTGGTAGACTTTTCAAAAAGCTCAGAGTACGTCTTATCTGACATTATCAGACAGACTGTGGAAACAACACCATGCAGCAAATTCATTGAGATGCAGAACAAAGATCAAATGGCTTGATCATCTAGTACGAATGCAGCCATAATAACTACCAACGCAAGTTGATGTGAAAGCAACGGGCTAGTCTAGGAGAAAAGGGATTGATGACATTAGAGAGTTTCTACATAAACATGAATTATAGTAGTCATTCCTACCCATCACGGAATAGAATTGGAATTTGATGACAATGGTGACCGTGGATCAGTACGTAACCGCTTTGTAGAAACAAGCTACTAGTTACAATGAACGAACCATCTTTATTCTCGCTGTGTAAGGATTTGGTCGAAACGTTCGGTTGCAATTGAGCCCATATTTTCCTTCCCTTTCTTTCAGATTCTTAGTCATTGTTTGTATAGTATTACTTACTTCTAGACACTACATGCTTTTTTGTTTGCTGGTAAAGGTTTTCTAGTAGCAACGCCCAGTTTATCATTTCTTATTGTTTTTTTTTTAAGTTGATTTTTTAAAGACTATTGTTCTGTTTAATCTATTCATGTGTTTGCAAGTCTTTACCACAGTTTACTTTGCACTTTGATAGACACTGACTACAGAACTAGGTGACATCTTGACATAGCTGCAGATTTAAATTTACTGTCATTGGTTGTCGCTGCAGGCAATGCATGTCTTTACGTGTGGATTACTAAGTCAGCTGCAATAGGGATGACTCATCCTGGGTTTTTTTGCTTTGCTTCTTATACTATTGTCGGCTCTGTGGCTAAGTCTATGCGAACGCTTCGTAATGCCAGGATGCCGGGTTCGATCCCAGCTACGGGCCATGCGCCTTGCCTTGGTTTCGAAAGTGGTATCAAGAAATCCGACCGTCCAGACTACTGAACTTAAATTTGCCTTAAAAAACCACACAACAGCCTGGAGCTGTTGGGGTTGGTTTTGCAACGTCCTGTAAAGGATACGCAGCTAACATAATCTCTTATACTTTTATTTTACTGCTGAACAGTTGATTGTTGTTTCCGAGCTAGCTGCGTTTCGAGGTTCGCCTTATCACCCAAAATCAATGAACGTACTTTTTTTTTTCCTGATCAATAATTTTAGCGAAGGATCATTTTCATTGCACTTCTTCTCACATTCAATAATTCCCGGGGTCCGGTTGTTAGGAGTAAAGAATAGACCTACCGTCCCATCTTCCCTTACAAGAATGTCGTAAAAGTTAACTAATTAGGGGTGTTTCCTTTTAAGTCGAAGTGGGTCTGTCTGAAACGTGAGGGGAAAAAACTGTACAAAAATAAGTCAGATCTGTAAAAAGGATTTGCACCCAAAACTCAAGTTTTGGAACAAGGCCATAGTCAAGTAGTGGACAAATAACCAGAACTTTTCCCTGCAGTTTTCAGCCGATAAACACCAAGAAGCAGAAGAATATTCCATTCAGCGTAATCATGTTTACTCATCTGCCGCCTTCTGTCTTGTAGTACATTCAGCCACATCTGATATAGGCGTGTGTCTGCCTTGATGCTGAACTCTTCAGCATCGTCTCTCTGTCTCCTTGTGTTCATCCTTTCCTTAAAATCTCACGCTGTTAAGACGTACTCAAGTTTTCTTGCTCTCACAACGTGCCAAAATTTATGGATTTGACATTTATGATGAGTGTAACGAGTTAATTTATATCAAAACATCTGTTACTGTGTTAATTTTTTACAGATGTTATCGCAATTCTTTTATATACGCAAAGGACAATTTTTCACGCCTACGGGAGTTTGGGCATATAGGGCTAGACCTATATTTCATAGACCGATCGGCACTCACTAGGCGATGTAGTCAGCATCGTGCCAGCCGGCTTTACTCCCCAGGGATTTAATCCGGTACCCACCCAAGGCTGGATCCACCTGGAAACCTGGGTCATTTATAAAAAAAAAATGTCAGGCTCTCTCAGGACCCAAACCAGTGACCTTCAAATTGGCAGCCGAGCGTCTAGCCACTACACGCAACGACTCCCTGTTCTTTTATTTTGCTTAAAAAAAATTACATAAGAAGGGGGAAAAAAAGGGGGGGGGGGGGGAGAAAAATGAAAAAAAAAAAGACATTAGGCAGCTTCCAAAAAATTTTCCACTAATTACCCTATGATTCAATGCATTAGGAAAGGCTTGCGAACGGAACTGCCCTATTCTTCTCAATTCTAAGTTCTAGCTGGTGAACTGGATAGCCGCTGTAATGCATTCGTAATGCATTCAGGTAACGGTTGCCCCTCGCCTGGGTGGGCTGGGTGCATGGACCTTAGAGCCATGCAATATCGCCCCAGGACTAAACCAGGGTTTCTCTTCACCAGTGGTCTTTAATGTGTGTATACAAGCATAATTGTAGAACTTCAAGCACCTGGTCTTGGAAGGATATTGACATTTGCAGATGGGGTTCTTTGTAGGCAGGGGAGTGAGAGGCAAGTGACAGCAAAAAGCTACAGGCAGATGTAGACAATGTGACTAACTGGTGTGCAGAAATGGGTGCTGTCATCAACTCAGAAAAGTCGGCTGTTTGGTGGTGCTCTGGACAATATAATTGAAAGAGCTAATGTTGCAAACCTCACAGTTAATAACAGTTACATCACAAGAGAACGCAAAATGAGGTACTTGGGTATCGTTTTCGATAGAAGCTTGTCCTTTAGGAATCATGTGAGTACAATTGCGTTGAAATGCTTTAGAGTTAAGGGTCACAGACTGAAAAGAAAAAGCTAAAGACACAATTAAACATGTGTGCAGGCTTGATAAACTTGGACAAGGAGAGGAGTGGGTTTATTGTCCCACCAAGAATCAGATTTGTGTAGGTTTCTAATCACTTTCGGTCGTTAGTGCAGGAACTGGCCAGCTGGTGCTGCAGAATCAGAAGTTCAACAAATGATTCATGACAGTTCATGCCCAGGTGATGTGATGTTTATAAAGATGGCTCAGTGTTCAGAGGTAGACAAAGTACGTGGGGGTTCATATCAAAAGCGAATGGACGTCGCTTACTGCAACAAAGCCTGATATATGATATCATCATCATCAATCATCAACTCTCTTTATGCTTAGTGACACAAGAGGCTTCAGAGAAGACTTTCCATGCTTTCCAGTCCTGTGCAATCTTGAGTGCAGTTTTCCATGTCAGAGATACTTCACTCAGGTCACTTTCCATAGTTCGTCTCCAAATTGTTTTTCTGTGCCGCTTTTTTCTATTTCCCTCTTGTATTCATGTGAGAGTTGTTTTGGAAGGTATACCAGGAGTTATTCTCATAACGTAGCTAAGCCATTTCCATCTTTTCTTGGGTATTATACGGTCTAGAGTTTCTTGGTTTATGACTAATTAGAGAATGGAGGTGGAGGCAGTCACTGCTGCCTTTTTTTTTTCTGGATTGAGAATCAGCTGTAAACAGATGTTGTAATTTTAAATGACTCAAAAAGTATGTTGAAAAGGCTGGAGACATGCATGCTCCATGCAGGGTGGCGAGCATCATTTCAGAGAACCCAGGTGGTTAGCGTCCTTTGGATTTTGTTTTGAGGCATGATGGTGTCTTTGGAAACGAGCAGGCAGATAAACTGACCGGTTCTGTATTACTTGGTGGCGAATTGATATATGAAGAACTAGATATAGTCCTTTGGGGGGCGAGTAAACAGTACGGAGGCACAAACAGACCATTACTGTGTGAGAAAAATTGCGCAGCGGGCAGCTACCAGAGATTCTGGTCGTCTCTCAACACCCAAGAGAAAGGTGAGACTGGTACCATCCGAATTTGCTGCTGAAAATAGGGATGGAGGGCTTATGGGAGTATTCTGAGTTCCGTGATGTCGATCTACAATTAAACATTTTCACTTCTTCTTCCTCTTCTTTGCTCGCCTTTAAGGTGGCGGTTGATACTTGCACCTTTCGGTCCAAAACATTAGATAGATATCTTTCTTAGAGAACGTCTTTTGTCTCATAGATCACACAAAGAGACTTTCGGTACAGTGCACGCAGAGCGTATCACTGTCGTAATCCAAGAGTCCCTGGTAGTTCCTTGACACTAAATTGTTCCTTAAAGACTCTCATAATTTCCTCTCTAGAATCGAACAGTGTATTGTATTCCGGTCGTATTGTGAGTACCGATCACTATCTCCTGGCGATTGTGCTCCATTGAGCTACAGTAGGGATATTTAACTTGCATCTAGGAGGTCAGATCTGGCCAACGGAGGCGAGCAAGTGGTCGCGGATCATTGGCATATGTAGTCATTCGACACTAGGGCTCAGGCTTCTGTCCCATGATGATCTTTTTTTTCAAAATGCTAGCCCCTGACTAAACTTTGTTGAATACTTTTGAGCTACAGAGAGGCCTAGGAATCAAACGCCTTAGCGACTATAGCACAAAGCCACAGTTGGAATAATCAGGCAAAAGCCAAGGCATAACATACTTCACCAAAACATGTTCTAATTCTTCGGTGAAGGAAACAAAGAGGCAAACCCTGTATGCTGGAGCTTGAAAATGTTGAAGATTTACTTCAACCCTGGAAGCCGTACGTCTATCGCCCCAAAATATCAGATTAAGATTCACCCTAATTAGTCTTTTATGGCATACTTTTTAAGGGCAGGGGATTGATTTTCTCCCCCCCCCCCCCCCCATACACCCCATTTCCCACCTCCCAAAGAAAACATATCTAATAACATCCAAAGGAAGATGACTCACTGTGATTCGAATTAGAATCAACGGCACAAAAATCTCTTGACCTGGCAACAAGGATTACCTTCATGTCAAGTAGACTGTCATTTGCAGCAAGAGTGTCAGTATTCAAAGTTACCTTCACAGGGCAGGAGGTACATTCTGGTAATACACGGTTTATACCATAGGTTCCCAAACTGTTTTGCCCCCAGTCCTTAAATAGAAAAATGCTGTGACACATTTCAATCAATCAATCATGTGCCGTCTCCACAATGAAGGTTGACTGCAATGGATCTACAATGTCTCTTGCCCTTTATGTACACTCACTCATACTGCTGTTCGTCCATCTCTTGATGTTGTCCTCCCACTTGTAACGCTGTCTGCCTCTTGCTCGCCTACTTTGAACATTTCCCTCTAGGATGATCTTTACAATACTGTTATGTCTTTTAATGTGACCAAAATATTTCACTTGTCTCTTTTTTATTTCACCTAACAACTCTCTTTTCATTCCCAAAATTCCTCAGTACCTCTGTATTTGATAGCTTTTGTTTCCATTAAATACGACCCAATCTTCTGTATATCCACATCTCCAAAGAATTGATACGATTTTCCAGTTGTTTGTTCATTGTCCATGTCTCTGTGCCATACAGTAAGGCTGACTCATTTACTTTCCTCTATGTATCTATCTGTATTCCCAGCATATTACAACACAGTCTAGACAAGTGATGTAAATAAAACACAGAGAACCGTGAAACTGTATTTACATTTAAAATCAGCCATAGCAACATTGACACAACAACAGAAAACTGGAATGGTAAATAATGATGGTCAATATAATACTACTTAAAATAGTGTAAATAAAAAGGATTAGGCCAAAATGCTGCTGAAAATTTGTTAAAGTTCAGCCCTTATCTGTCCAGCCTTCTTCTCATAATTGATTTTTGGGTTCTTTTATTCTCAGTAGTCTGTGTCGCGTTCACGCATTCTAAAATGTAAAATCTAACCAAATAGTCTTTAATTATTCTTTAAAAAAATTTTTTTAAAAATGTTCTACAGAATGTCCCACGTAAGACTCACTTCATAGCAGGAGGATTAACACATTTCCTGTAATACTTTCCTTAGACGCCCGAACAATAATACTAGAGAAATATTGATTTGCCTTCCTTAAATCACTCCAACTAAAAATACCCACACCCCGACATACCGACAATGAATCACCAGTTGCTATGGATACAATGCAAAGCATCGATTTATACACCAAATGTCTTTCCCTTCCCCTGAAACCAGTCATGCGTGCTGTCATCAGCCATGTGTTCGATATTTACTTAGGATAAAGAGGGTGGCTGCCCGATCGATATTTACTAAGGATAAAGAGGGTGGCCTATAGCCACACACAAAAACCAATCACTTGTGCAGTCAAATGGCCGCCATCTTTTACTGAGGATAAAGAAGGTGGCTGAGCAAAAATCGATAGGGATGCGCGCCGTATCACGCTAGCCTACTACTCCAGATACAGTGCGATTTGGGCCAGTTAATGGAATGAGATACACTGTGATCTGGGCAAGTTCATGGAACCAGATACCGTGTGATCTGGACAAATTTATGGAACCAGGTACAGTGCGATCTGGGCAAATTTATAGAACCAGATACACGGCGATCTGGGCAAGTTCATGGAATCAGATACACGGCGATCTGGGCAAGTTCATGTAATCAGATACACTGCGATCTGGGCAGGTTCATGGAATCAGATACACGGCGATCCGGATGGGTTTAAAGAACCAGATACACTGCGATCTGGGCAGGTTCATGGAATCAGATACACGGCGATCCGGATGGGTTTAAAGAACCAGATACACTGCGATCTGGGCAAGTTCATGGAATCAGATACACGGCGATCTGGATGGGTTTAAAGAACCAGATACATTGCGATCTAGGCGCATTTATCGAACAAGGCAGTTTTTTTTTTTGTTTTTTTTTTTGAAGGGGAAAGTATATGCGACTGTAGGAGCCTCAATGGTGTAGTGGCTAGACGTTCGACTGCGGATTCGAAGGTCGTGATTTCAAATCCGGACGGTGCTAAACTTTGTTTAAAAAATGACCGCGGCTCCAAAGCCTAAATGGCTACTAGCTAAAAGCCCTAGTAAGTAAAGGCAACCGTAATGTGTTGACCACATCACCCACCAACTGCTGCACTGGTCTATAGGAATAAAGGTCTAGCCCTATATACCCAATACATCTGAATGCGTGGAAAGGATTTCTTTACATGATACTGTACATGATACAGTTTAGGGCGGTGGCAGCGTAGTGATGAGACCACCGCCTGCTGGCCCTAATGTATAAGGTTCGAATTCACGCTTTTCTGGACGGCCCAGCCTAAAATGGTCATCAGATGATACCCTTGTATGTACAGGCTGTCATCATAATATTGACCTGACCCTTCGCCGAATGCCGATTCTTCTTTTTCTTCGTCAGCATTCGGAGCTCTTTATGTCCATTGATGCTGATATCACCGGCCTTCATTCATCTCTCTTGTTGGCCTTATCTTTCCAGTTGGTGACATCAAGTGTTTGTAGATCTGGATATTATTCTCTATTGTCTCCTAGGTCAGCCTCGTAGTCTACGACTTTTCAACTTCTTTGTGCACAGTTGTTTTTTTTTTTTTAATACCTTCTGTCATCTAAGCGAGATCTGATGATCGAATGCAGATTGGTCAGTAAAATTACGGGTCTATCATCTATTGCCTTTCGTGCCAGTGTCGTGATAATTTACATTTCTTTAATTACGTACAGTAACTTATGCAGGTATAACATTTAGCACGAATTAGAGTACGTACCATAATACCACAACACATGAAAGCTAAACTACAAGTCAGCAGTAATTAAGAAACTGGGTCAAAGAAGTGTTTATTTTTAAACAGATAAGTGTCTTCTTCTTTATCAACACTTGCATATGTCACGCACTTGAGCGATGTACTTTAGTCTTCGTGGCCAAACGTTTAAACTATTTATATGTTGCTACAACTGTTAGAAGGTATATTTTAATCAATTAGGACCGAATATAAGACCACGAAATGGTCATAATTTAATAAAATGCAGCAGCCAGGAGTAAACACTGCAAATTTTAATTTATTAAAGAAAGTGATTGAAATAGCTTTCTCTTCTTCCTAAAACTTTTTCTTCTTCTTCTTCTTCTTCTTCTTCTTCTTCTTCTTCTTCTTCTTCTTCTTCTTCTTCTTCTTCTTCTTCTTCTTCTTCTTCTTCTTCTTCTTCTTCTTCTTCTTCTTCTTCTTCTTCTTCTTCTTCTTCTTCTTCTTCTTCTTCTTCTTCTTCTTCTTTTTCTTCGACTTATTTTTCTTCTTTTTCTTCTTTTTTCTTTTTCTTCCACTTCTCCTTCTACAGAATTAGTATTAAATTATTTTTTTGCATAAATTAGCACCAGGCTCCTCAACATCATCATCATCATCGTCATCCCCTAACATTGCGTTTCGTTGGGCCACCAGCTGCTGATGACTAGGTCTGATCAGCTCTCTCCACCTGTGACCGCCGGATGCAATAAACTTCATGTTTGCATGCATAAAGTCAGGAGCAGACTGAAAACTATATCCATGAGGATACAGGTTAACAGGGAAATGGCAACCTGGAAAGGACTGGGGTCCTCCAGGGTTGAAATACTGCCTGAGATACACCATGTACCATGAGTCTCCTACAAACGTGAAAGTAAATGCGCCCCGTCCACGCCTTTGGAGCACTAAGCTTATTTTGCTACACCCGCGATTTATAGACAAATCAGCACCTTGAGATTTTTGTTTCCGGTGTAATGCAGATCGGATCTGGCAGCCAAGATAGTTTTCCCGCCCAGCGAACTCATGTACTATAGCAAAACTGACGATCAGGGAAAAACATCGCAGGTGCTCAGCTTAACAGCTCTTTCCTGGGAAAGAGGGTGGGGGGGGGGGCAGGAAGAGGGCGGTTGGGGGGGGGGGGGGGGTTAGGCCTATGTTTTCTTTCGTGAATAATATTTAAAAAAAAAATAATAATGATTATTGCTACAAATAAGTGTAACAGTCTTTTATAAATAAGCTGAAATGCATAACTAATACTTAGAAGACAACTTACGTGCTTCAGATAAAGAGCTCGCTTACACACTTCCTGGTGGGGGGGGGGGGCGTGCTCAGCCCTCCACTCTAAATCTGATCCCCCGCTCCCTCTTCCGAATAGCTCCTAACAGCAGATATGAATAATGCTTAGGGTATTCACATTTATCCAGGTCAAGGGATTACCAGATAAAGAAGCAATCTCCTCTCCAAAGCGCCCTGCAGCTTATAAAAAAAAACCCAGCCCATTCGAAATAACTCGCCCAATTTGTTTTCCACATACCTAGTCATACAGTCAGCGGCTTGGTTGAGCTCTAAGATTATCAGGGCTGAGATAAACTAGTAAGAGTGCATTTGGGGCTAGCTGGAAGCAAATGGGGATTACTCAAGTGTTAACTATTGTGATTTGTAGATACTGGGTTGATTTGCAATGTCTGTTTTATTGTTGAAAAAATATTGCAGATCTTATTTTTGTAATCACCGTCTGTGGAGTTAATGCAACTTGTACTGTTATAGCGTGTCTTGTTTTGGTACTTTACAGCTCTTGTAACAGTCGATTTTTCTAGTGGTTAAATTTCTGGGATGGGGTACTTGAGTATCAAGAAATGGCATCACAAATTGTCGAACAACCACATTCGAATACCCACCACCGGTAATAAGGAACACGTGCTCAAACAGATATACTCTTTATTTAATAGTTAGCACAATTCTAGCTAAGATCAGTTGCTAAACACCGGTTTATGGCAGTGAGATTCTAAACTAACGGTTACATGGCGCTTGAAACATGACGTAATACACCCAATTAATTACGGTGCGCAAATAATTGGTTTCAAAAGTTTACAGTCCTCAAACATATACATTATTTATAGTATCTGCATACGCAATAGAAAAATATTCGCATCGTTACTTCTTGAAAACCAGCGCTAACGCACACGTTAAAAGATATAAAACCAAAAGAAAAGTAGAACTAGTGATTGTCCCAATCACGTACGACAAGTGGACTTTGCAGCTAGAAAGCTTTCTTCAGCACACGTTATGAGTAGACAATTTCATATTTACAAATAGGAATATATACAACCTTCAACACACACACACTCGCACACACACTCACACACACTCACACACACACGCGCGCGCGCGCACAAGCACACACACATACACGAATACAATCACGGGCACATGAATATTGTATACATGTGTGTGCGCGCGCGGTTTGGTGTGTATGTGTGCCGGCTAACTTACTGATATTTCTTGGTATACACTTTTAGATGGATATGTATTATATTTGGAAGCTGCGGTAGCATAGTGGCTAGACGCTCGCCTATCCATCTGAAGGTACAGGGTTCGCATCCACAACGAGCACATTTAAGGAAAGAAAATGTAATCTTGGCTCCCAGTTCGAGCCAGCATTTTGCTGGTACCAGAAATATATCACGGGAAGTCAAGGAGGTCCCGTATGATGTTGACCATTTCACCCAAACAGGGCTAAAACAACAGGAGAAGCAACGGAAACATTATGTTCTCATTTTAGTTCATTGACCCTGCCTGCTTAGACTACGCGAGATATGAAAGTCAAACACGTACTTAGCTATTTTTGTTTCGTGGCGTCAGTGTGCCGTCGTATGTTGCAGTTGTTAACCACTATCAACTTGCGTGGTGGGGAGCGTTGATGTAACTTAGAGGCACGAGATATGTCGCTAATTTGAGCAAAACTGTTGTGGTTCATGCTGTGGAGGCGATAGCCATCTTTTCTAAACTTGATCCTCCTGAAGGGGGCGTCGACCCTCCCACCACCCTCGCCTCCCTTTTCGCTTTTTATAAGTTATGAATAAAAAACCGACATCAAAGCACCCAGGACATTACTATAAGTGATCCGTCCCCATGAACAGCAGCAAACGCGGAGTTCCTATTCCACTGTCACTAGTAGCAGTTTAACTGTATATCCGTCTCGCCCCTCCCCTGAGTGTTGAAGGACAACCAGAACCCTAGCTCACTCCTCGCAACACCATTCTCTTTAGACCGAGATGATCTATCTATGCCTCACACAGTTTACTCTCTTCTAGGGGGTCTTTGCAACATCTAGCCCATCATACATCAGTGTACCACCAAGTGGTACAGAACCAGCCAGTCTATCTGCATGTTCGTTTCCAACACCCTGGCATTTCCCGAAAAAAATATATAAAGCTAACTATCCGAGACATCCGAAACAATAGCTACCATTCTACAGGGAGCAGACAGTTTATAGGCATGTTCTTTTCCCTAAACCCTTTCATTTCCCTAAGAAAATATATAAAGCTAACTACTCGAGACCTCCGAAACGATAGCTACAGGAAGCATACCTGTTTCCACCTTTCCCAGCATGCTATGTGAGCCAGTTTCAATCACGACCTACGTGTGCTGTGCATTCTTAAGCAAGCGAAAGGCTCTAGCGTCGGCCTTTCCTCCAGCTAGATGTTTATCGTATCATATGCCCGTGGCCAATTCCTACAATCGCCACCTAATGTGGTTAGAATCCTACACAAATCCAGTTGTTGCTCGGAAACTTTAACCCACTCTTCTCCACGCCAATATTCTCAAGCCTGGACACATGTCTGATTGAGTCTTCAGCTTGCCCCGTTAAAGAACTTCCTCTTTAGAGGAATTTGCAGGATGTGTTTCTTGTCTGATGCTACTCTGAGATATGACCTTACTTGTAGTCCTTTGAGCCTATCTGTAAAAGTCGACAGTGCCAATGTATATATATATATATCGCATACATACAACAGGGATGTCTCCTCTACATTGGAGAATTACCTTCAGGGCTTCATTCTGTATGTGCTCAAGTTTCATCAGCTGACTGTGACACGGTAAGCATTCCAAGTCTATAATCTAACACTGAGAGCATCAAGTGCTGCAATACTTAGAGTAGCATTATTTGGTCCATGTCCATTGCTGCCATGATCTTGAGTGCATAAAGTCCCTTTGTTTCACATTTTGCTGCAACTGCCTTCACATGATCGTTTAAATACAGGCTTCTGTCGAACGTGATTCCCAGGTATTCAAGTTTGCTTTCTCTTTTGATGTTTCTAACAATTATTGTGAGGCTTGGGACATTAGCTTTTACAATTCTATTGTCCAGAGAGCACAATAAAACCATCACCTTTTCTGGATTCTTGGCCCAGTCAGTCACTTTGTCTACAGTTTCCTGTAGTTTTTGAGTTGTGTGCGGTCTATCGCTCCCGTGCCTATATGCAAGAACATCATTTGCAAATTTTAATATATTTCCAGCCCCTGGTGCTTCTAGTTCTGCAATCCAACTTGTATACACATTGAAAAGCAATAGTGAAATTGCAGAACTCTGTGGTACTCCATGGTGATATTGCATGGTTCTGAAGTACCAGGGCAGAGTGCAGCCGTATGTGAATATAAGACAGCTGCAGTCGATTCAACAGCCAGCGGCAGATCTCCCCCTCTATGAACGACGCAGACATCACCATGTCATATCTGATTCTACTGAAGGCATCCTCAAGATCAAGTGCTGCAACTGCTGTCTCCAGCCTATTCTGGAACCTCTATATTACTAGAAGAAAAGGTTGCTGTATTAGAGTAGGGTAGGTATCTTTCGCTGGCCGATAACTGCCCAGACTTCTTGGCAGGAGCTATTCCTGTTGACTATAAACTTTTGCAGTTTAACAGCAATAATCTACTTTGCCAAAGGTATTTTGTAGTGTTAATCATGTAACCGCTGAGTCTTGAATGTGCCCTTTTTGCAGGCATACATAATTCTGACCCCGGCGTTTTGCATTACATATTTCATATCCTCCATCCACATAATATCCTTACAGTCGTTATCATTTATGGTATTCGATAGATTATCTCTTACTGAGTGTTATGTTCTCTATTATTACATTCAATTATAAACCTATAAATCATTGTAGAAATGCTTACCCTTTCTGTGTGTCTAATTGTGTGGAGCATACCGTTATCTGTGTATAAAATGCTTGTTACGATAGACCGATCCTTTCCTTGCATCCGTCTGTGCAGCTTACATTACCCTTGCCCAATTCGTACTTGGGCAAATCCTAAATTCAAATCAAGATTCGTGGCTCAATCTCCAAAGCATACAGACGGATTTCGCCCTTGTCTTGAAAGGCTATCCGCTCCTTCTTTGTAAGTCTCAAGTTCACCCGGGAACTTCAAATGAGCATGGGTAAGCGCATTGTAGATTAATATAACTGTAATAATCTGCCCTGCTGCTCAGTGTAAGACGGGTGTAACCATGTGAAGCAGCACATAGCCGTCAGACGATTTAAACTACAGGAACATGCGAATTCAGAGCGTTCACCTACAGGCCCATGGGGTTGTCTTCGTATGTTCCCTCAATGCATGGTCTAAACAGACTGGACTTCGTGTATCTTTTTTTATTCTTCTATAAATATAGATTGGTCATGTTCTATGCATGTGTATACAATTAAATGTAGGAGCTGACCCAGATTGCAGTTTAGTGCTGGTTGTGGCGCGGTGTTTAGAGTTACCGAGTCTGATGTAACTTCAGTCCCGGTCACTGTAACACAGAATGACTGGTGTCAGTAGAAAGAATTTTATGCCGTTTATCTGATGTTTTAACGCTCTTCTTCTTATGTATTCATGTATACTTAGTCCGCTTGTGTGAGAATAGGTACCATCTGATGGGAAAGAACTGATTGTTCGCACTTTCTTGGCTTGATCTGCAGTCTAACGCAGCCATTAGTGCAGAAGTATTTGACAGAATAGATCATTCCTTGTTGCTAAGAGGCCTGGGAAATATATACAGCCCTGTTTGGTCTGTACTAGCCCAACACTACCTTCTGAGCATTTGATTGATATTGCATTTTGTTTAGTGGTTAGCTAATTCGTGTATCCCTTTGTTCACAGGATGTGTGTTGTGTTCTCTGGAGGAGTGCCAGAAACACAAAGCAAAATCTACTATTGCCTGGCAGCTGCATCTTATATCAATACCCGACAACACCTACCTCGAGACAGTACAAAAGTAATTCTGATTGCCCGAAACCAGTCTTTGTGGTGAAGCAACAAGAGGTGACAAGTGATGTCATACCTGACATAGAACAATTTGTGCCCATCAAACATCTTCATGATGTATGGTTATACAGAATCCATTATCTGCTCTTCTGCCAAACCCAGCCAGATTGTTACTAAATTCGATATGTATTGTTGACATTAATAATTTTTCCAGGGAACCTGTCCTTGTTGTTGATCTTGACATGTAAGTGCTTGCCGCACATTAAATTAATAGTGCATATCAAGTGTGAACATTTAAACCTCCAGAGCTGATGCCTAGCTCATTGTCCAGAGCTTCTTCTAGTGAAGTCCGGCCTATGAACTGTGGAGAGGATCAAGTCCAATGCAGCTAAGTACCTAGGGCTACGCTAGAATTGTGGCCACCCAAGACACTTTTACTCTCATCACAACAAGGTCTTGCAGTGATGAGTTGTGAAGTGTTGTAGGAGCCCAGGAGTCTTTCTAGAATTGATGCTAGATAGTCGTTGTGCTACGGAATAATTTCTAGACCAATACGAGCCACCATATAACCTTAAGTAATTTCAGAGTGCCTTTGATTACTAGAGAAAATCCTAATAAAGACATGCGACAGACGCGTCATGTGACACCAAGGACCTCGATAGGACTATCTGGGGACCTAATAGGATTATCTGAGGACCCTGCTAGGACTATCTGAAGACCCTGTTAGTCCTATTTGAGGACCCTGACATTATTTTTTGAGGACCCTGCTAGGACTGTCAGAAGACCCTGATAGGACTACATGAGGACCTTGATAGGATTACATGAGGACCCTGACAGGACTACTACATGACTCTGACAGGACTACTGCAGGACCCTGAAGGACTACCTGAGGACTCTGATAGGACTACGTGAACATTCTGATACACACTAAGCAACACGCATAAAACACCAGATAGTAAATTCAGAAACAAAGACACACCAACGCTTGAGTTTATACAAAGAGACCCACACACACCCACACACACCCACACACACCCACACACACCCACACACACCCACACATGTACATATGGACGATGGTGTGTTACATTCATGATATTCTATCTCACACAATGAGATCAAGTGTTCCAAGACTGAATGAACTGAAACCAAATGAGATTGTATTTTAATTTATTAAAACAGATATGGTACAACGCCCAAAGTACTGTACTACTTTAGGAAAGCAAGCCTTCTTTCATTGACGTTAACAAGTATCTGCAGACTTTAGAGTGCTGCATCGTCAATGTGGCATACACACTTATCAAAACACAAGCGAGACTACGGATAAATAACATTATACATACAACAATCATCACTCTGTACAAACATAGTTTGTCGTCCTCTAATGCAGAAAGTAAAGTAAAGATCCCTTTTCACGCCTTTAGGCGTATCGAGTGTATGGCAAGAGGGCCATATTTTTACAGACCATCGACACTAGGTGGGTAATGTGGTCAACATTACGCTGGCCGTCTTTACTTCGGGACAGGCATCCTGGTACCCATTTTAGGCTGGGTCGACCTGCGACGTCCCATACCATGATAAAAATCCACGCAGTCAGCAGTTGGTTTCGATCGTGGTACGTTAGGATTACGAGTCAGACTCGCTAGGCATAAGTCACGGACGCCGTCGTCTAATGCAGTGTCACCAGAAAACTGGGGAGACTTTGTCTTTAAAAAATAAAATGTTAGTATAGGGTATTAATGAATACTGGGAGTCGCTGTAATGTAGCGACTGGACGCTCACCTGCGGATCCGAAGGTCGTGGATTAAAGTCCTGACGTAGCCGTATTTTTTTTTTCTTAAAAAAAAAAAAAAAACGATCTTGGCTTTTCTTGTCGACCCAATTTAAAATAGTTCCAGATAAAGTCATGGAAAGTTAGGGCGACCGACCAGCGTGATATATGTCTAGCCCTGTGTGCTTAATATGCCAAAATATGTGAAAAAAGGACTTTTATTAGTCAGCACTGACTCAGCGTCTGTGGCTTAGATGTTGCGAACGAGCTTCGTTACTGGGTTCAATTATGGTTCACTTCCAGCTGCTGGAATTTTGACAGCCGACAGCTTTGCGTTAATTTCAAGCGTAGACCTTCCAAAAAACAATAGCAAACTAGTGAATGTGAAATTATTCTAGTGAAACAACAAACAGGCAAAAATTGTTGGAGTTGATTCTGCAATTTCCTGTAAAGGATGAGTAACTAAATTATTTGGGGTATGACACTTTTTTCCTCGTCAAGCCGTACTACCACAAACTGGGTAAGTAAGTTTACCTTGGGATGACTGTTGGATTGGAAGACTGTGTACGAATGACGATGCCCAAAGTGCAGTGACGACGATAATGTATAACATACCAAAGCAAAGTCACCGTTATAGCAAACGTTAACTAACAAACGACCAACATCATTTGGCATTGGCCTTGTGAAGTTCTGATTTTGCGACTGCTGACATTTGGCTGAGGTATGGTTGTGGCATCTGGCACAGCAAGTTAAGCTTCTGGGAACAACAGAGGTTACTTTATGTTACTGGTCAGTCCAGACAGGGTCACTCGAATATGACTGTAATGTGCAAGTGCCATGTTAAACTGTGTTCAGGCAAACAATGGAAGACTGAATTCTTGAACTGTGACTTTACTAAATGTAGATACCAGACGATGATAATCAGTCGAACATATTTCTGTAAGTCATGACTACATCTTGCACGGTGTGTCACAACCTAGCCAGAGCATGCCTGTTGCATTACAAGGTTTGCATGTTTTAGCTAGCCAATGTCTGTATATTGAATTATTTTACACACAACAGATGAAGACATGTAATTGTACTTGGCCAGTATTTTTGATTTCCACATGAAGATGACTTCGATTAAAAGTGAATCAGTAAACTTTGTCCTACTTGATGCTAGTCATTGGTATCTAAGCGAGAATGAGTTGGATAAAAAATGGGTCGAGAAACTTGTTCGTACTTTATCCTTCTTCTTAAATTCCATGCGTCTGAAGTCTGTAGTTATGACTTTCACTAACCATCATCTGTCAATGCCCTTCTACTCCCTCCCCCTTTTAATTTTCCCCACCGTCAGGATTTACGCCAGTTTTCTACTCATGACATGACCAAAGAATGTGGACAGATGGTTGTCTCCTGTGATGTAGATACCTTAGCCTGTCATTGATTGTTAAACGAGGTGTGTTGGAATTAAACGATCTGGGAATCTTAACAACAAATGGTGGAGATTCTGGATCATGTATTGAAGTGTGATTTGGTGCAGGATGAGCTAGACGCTCCATGTAAGTTCATCGCCTGAAGTAGACTCGTGGATGCCGGAATCGAAGGAATTCTCACTCTCAGGGTGGAGACTGGCTATTTCGCTGCTGGCTTGTGATTCAGGTCGTGAAACTAACTTGTAAATAGTTTCAAAGCTTTTTCCCGAACACACACTCGTGATGGCCGTGTCTGTCAGACTTGAGATTTTCTTGGGATCAACGGAAACTGTGTCCAAATCGGCAGGCCCCTTTCTCAAATTGTTCTTGTGATACCAGCGGGAGTTCATTGGTTGTTCGCTGTGTGTCGTGAGGCAGAATGTGTTTTGAGCAGACACGACATCATCCCCCGAATCATACATCTGCGTGTCTGAAACAGACAAGTTGCTGTCCAGGTACTTGCTGGCAGACGACGAGGCCCAGCTAGTGCTGTAGCTGTAATACTGTTGCTGCCATTTGAGATCTTCTATAGTCTCATTTAGAGTCAGCAGCTGCTTCATCAACGACAAGTCTTGATCCATCAAAGATACCTACATGGAAACAAAAACAAAAGAGAAATTAGTTCACATTTTTATGAGCTTTACGTTAAAGTTAGCGGCCTGTCCTTTATAAGACATTGTAGAATCAACCCCAAAATTCTAACTTTTGTAGGTTTATTTTTTAAATTCAAGACGAATTTACGTTCAGTAGTTGGCATAATTGTCTTTGAGCGGTCTACCTTCGATACCTCAAAGCGGCCTGCTGCCATATCGCCTGCAGCTTTGATCGAACCCGACACCTCGGCTTTACGAAGCGCGTTCGCAACGCCTAAGCCACAGACAAGCTTTATGAACGCTTGTAATTTATTATAATTTAAAAATGATCTGTTGAAATAATGACACAAACATCAATGTGGTTTGCCACAATGGGCTATGTGATTTGTAAGAAAACCGACTGTTACAGTCATATCCTGATAGCACATCCTCAGAGCGGATATCCAGTTCAGCGTTATAATTTTGGCATATGTAACGGCCACACAAAATAGTTTTCTTCAACCCTAGAAGGGTAAGCTTATAGGGAATGTTTCACAGTCTAAATTTAATCTGTGTTTTTTTAGTCGAAAGAATAAGTTTATGCTCTTAAGCATAATTTGGTTTGATGTCTGTAGTACACGCTTGTCGATCGGTCTATAAAGATATGGGCCAAACACAATAGGCTAAACAGACCCAAACTCTAGAAATGGGATATAAATATCAACAGATAATATGGATATTTCTACTTCTTCAGCATTCTCAACTCTTGAAGTTTAATGCTGCAGATATCACCTAACTCCATTCCCTCTGGAGTTGACCTCCTTGGTCTGGAGATTATCTCTCCGTTGATATTTTGATCTGCGGTGTGGTCATTTTCCATTCAACGCTGTTATGTCTACCTGCTATGTCAACAAATATAAAACGTGTATGTGTTTGTGTGTTTTGATTTCGTTGTTGTTATTTTAAACTAGTAATAGGATACTTCACAAAGCAAAGACCCAAAATACCCTATCACCCCCCCCCCCTCTTTCTCCTTCCCCAACCATTATTTTCCAGCAATTGTCGAGACCATTTTATCTTCACGACACTAGGTGCAACAAGGGTAGGAGACGTGCCATGACTCACTGTCGTCACAACCTTGCTGGGCTGTCTGTGCCGTACGTAATCCTAATCCAGCTATGCTTCACCAACTGATATTAGCATACACTTCATGTGGTTAAGTTGCTTCAGAGCACCATAACCTACCATCTCTAGAGAGAACACCGCGAACAAGAGGCACCGGGCACGTGTAACGCCACTAGCATATCAGGCAAGTTTCCTATGTAACGGTATTGCTAAAGCACAGTCGGCTCCAACACTAAACTACTTCAAGCATCACGTCTATCGCCTTTACTTCCTAGGACTTTACCTGTTACACATTGCTAACTTCTTCTTCTTTGTTCACCGGCCGCAAGCTCCGGCAGAAAGTCCTGGTTGTTCGTCCATTTGGACTTTGAATTTGTACAGGGCCAGAGTGTTGCGTATTTATCAGTTTTAGGCTGTGTTGATCTGGGAATCAGAGTCATTATTTTTTTTTTTTGGGGGGGGGGGGGGGGGGGGTGGGGGTAATATTCCGGCTCCATGAGGATTTTAACCCACGAACTTTGGATCGGTAGGCAAGCTTCTGATCGCCACATCACGACAGCTGCCGAAGGAATAAAATGGTAATAGACGAACTGACAAGTATTGTAAGAAATCGAGCGGCAAGGAACAACCAGCTGCACACATATAAGGCAGTAAAACGGATGAACACGCTAAACTCTGGCCCTGGTACAGAAGCCAAGTCCAGATGGACGAACAGCCAGGACTTTCCGCTGGAGCTTGCAGCCGGGGAACAAACAAGAAGTTAACTGTGAGAAGTGAAAGATCATGCTCACAAATGCATGATCGCCAATGCCAGTCGACAAGTCATTTAATGATGCCCGCGACGACGATAAAAAGAAGAAGAAGAAGCAGAGAATTCTTTTAAACTATTTTGTTAAAAGCACGAAAGACACCATAGGATGCATTTTAAAACATGAGGTTACCAAGTCAGTGTCCGCTAGTGAGGACAAACAGCGCCCCGTCCACAGCTTGAGCACTGGGACCTAGCGATGTTTGGCTAGGTTTGTGTTGTTAACCTTCTTCTTCGCACATCTGACCTGGCTGGGTCAAAATGACAATTTTACACTGTCTAGACGGGTTATCACCTTTTTCCATTGCTTAAAAAGTTTAACATTATGTTGTAGCTGACGGACTCATCAGAGCAATTGTGCCTACTGTTTCCTGTTGATATTTTATTTCCTACTTTACGTACAGAAGTCGCGATAACCGAGTGGTTAATCCAAGACATTGTGAAACTCATTCACTAACCCCTAAGCTAGCGTTGCATAGGATGCACGTTTACAAAACCTAAGAACAATATAACTACTAAAAATATGTCGCCCCTATGTGGGATGCAATTTTTAGTTATTTGGAAGCTCAATCCTGGCTTTTGCCGGTGGCCCCAAATATAGCCGGGCCTTAAATATGGCCTAACGGCAGAACTAGGTTTCCGGGACCTCTCCACAGGTGAGCCTCCTCTGCATGGTGGCGCCTAGTGTCACAGGGTGTTTAACGCTTGTGTGATGTCCTGAAGGGGTACAACTGACCTACCTATCTACAATATAACTAAAATGCCGTTGTACTGGGACCCACAAAAGTACAAAAACAAATGCAGCCAAAAAGCACATAGAAAAATGAACTAGAGAGAGAATTTAAAAATAAGGGAGTGAATAGGGTGAGCTGCATGCAATACCGAAGAATAGAGCTATTTGGGGTGGGGGTGGGTGGGGGGGGGGGAGCAATCAGAGAAAAAAAGATAAAAAAGCAGAGGCTTGCTGAAGGAAAGTATCTGAAAAATTATGGAGACTATGGTTATATGTGAAGCGTAGATGTGTGTGGTGGTGGGGGGGGGGGGGGGGGTGTCTATCGACTAACATTCGGACCACCTGATAGGGTTGTTGATGGAGCAATTGGGAAAAGTAAGCGAGCAATAGTCGAAGAAGTTAGCATACTGCCATAGAGATTTAAGTGATAGGCTGTGAATGGGCTACATTGACCCGACTGCAAGAATTCCAAGCCAAAGAGAGACGAAACTGAATAACAAACCAAATTGGACTTAAGAATGTTGAATGTTGATTTAAGAATCGACATTACAGCACTCGGGCCACTCCCATAAGAGCTCCGTTCCCATCTTCAGCAGCAAGTGAAGAGTTTCAATTCCGATGGCACCAGTAACTGTCTGATTGCATATCCGTGTCGCCTTTTCCTTGAGTGTTGAGCGTCCGTCAGATCCCCTGGTAACTCCTCGCAGCACTATTCTCATCAAACCGTAGCCATAATAGACTGAAGACAGGGGAAGAAATGGCTACGTACAGGGCCAACCAAGAAAAATAAACTAACAGACAACTGGTGTCGCTACTCGTGGAAGGGTATAACGTGGAGAGCTTCTGAGCATCACTGGACTACATGGTTGGATGTTGCAGTGAGGAAGATATATATACTACCCAACTAGACATATTACTAGCTGTGGCGCTGTGATTTATGTCACAGGCGTGAGGGGAAGTTAAGTCCAACATGATGTGTATAAGGAGATACTCCGTACGTCCCTCGGGCGCCAGTCCTTTACTATCCTGGTTGTACGGAACCTCACGCAAGACCCCTACAGCACGTCCTCGTCGTGCGCCACGGATAATGTCTCAAATGAGCATTAACAGAGCTGCAGGGGATCTCGGAGTTCGGCGGCCCCTAGAGGTGATGTGTCCTTGTGGCTCTCATCAGCCCGCCCCCAAACGCTTGGGTGAAAAATGTTTTCAAAACTCATTAGGAACATGAGTAAGTTTCCAAACGTACAGCCAAAATTACAACCCTTGGTTAAAATACTGCGGAGTAAAGAGAACACTGTTCACTGCACATCCTCTGTTAACCCTCAGTGTCGTCGTCACCGCGCTGAGATACACTACAACAGCAACCATCCATAGGCTGGTACGCATGGTACGCAAAAGTACGCAGTACCTGCATAGTTTTAGTCTTCATTATTTAGCGTTGCTGTAATAACGGTCGTGTGATGAGAAGGAGACAACTGGTGTACATCGTGACAGTAGCAGAGTTGGAGGGAAGGAGAGGCAGAGGGAAACTAAGAGAAATGACACTGGACAGTGTGACATCATGGCATGGACGATTATCTGTGCTATAGTTGATTGAAAGTACACGAGACAGAAGGTTTTAGACAGACATGACTAAGAAAGCCACACGGCTGGACTCTAAGAAGAAGAGGTAATGAATACTTTTAGGCAAGTACTGGCACGATGTTTTCATGTATGTACAACAACAACAAATTAACATTGGTTTACAGGAAAAGCAAAGATTCACATGTAAAAGAGTACCGAATCACCACGTAATCACATTCTTGTGTCTAATTAATCACAAACGTGTCAGTGTGGTATGTAGACCGCGTGATGACATACTCGGCGTCGTTTTGTCAGGCAGGGGAAAAGAGCAACAAGATTAACGCTCTCTGTTTCAGACAGTAGGTCACAACACTACCGTTGTCTTTAGCCTTGGGGAAAGTAATCTTTGACAGCTGTCTTCTCAACTGTCGTCATCAATAATTCTTACCTCTTTTTTAAAACTCCAGTGGCACATCAGGCATACAATGCTAAATTTAAAACCAATCGGCACTCGGCCGAATTTACTTCCAATCGTATTACCTGATACCCATTTTAGGCCTGGCCAAAGTGGTAGCCAAAGTACATTTTGATCCCTTCCTCCTCTCCATCCCCCACCAAAAAAACAAAAAAACTCCGAACCGGAAACCATTTGGTCTTCACAGAAGTGTCTACCCACTAAGCCACTGCGGCTCAAGGTATAGAGGGTGTTTGTAAAGTCAGTTTGTATGGAGAACACGGGGTTGGGGGAAGGAAAAAAAAAAGAAGGGGGGGGGGGAGAGGGGGAGAGTAATAAATGGGTGCTGAAAAGAAAGGTCGTTACATTAATTGCAATAGTCACTGCAATGGTCTAACGTTGTTTTGGGGAAAGCTAGAAAGTACTAATAAAATATTCATAAAAACAGGTGTTGGAATTGTCCACCACGCGCTTTAATTAAGACATGACTGCACACGTCTTTTCTTATTGTCGAATTTATTTTGCAACGTGTCTTTTGTCGTTTAATAGTAATTCTGACTGCTTCTTTTCTTTCCCGTTGATAACACCACTCTGTTTTGAGTGCAAATAATTACTCCAAAACATGACAATCATTCACAGCGAATTGTTTCACGATTGACTATAAAGCACATTTTTTTATGACGTCATGTACTTCGTTTTTCAGATTTGTCAGGGCGATTTTTTTGTTAAGTGTCCAGAAACCATGGGTTGTAAACCCTTTTGCTCGGTTTTATGGATATCGCAACCCTTCAGTCTTGATTCTATGATAGGTACCGCAAATCTGGGAGAAATGTGGCTTTTCTGCCACGCCTGGCGTGAACTTTTACCACAAGAAGTTCGTAACCCGGTCGCCGCGCAGAGGTTTTTAACCAACTGAGCTAGCGAGTCCTGGCAATCATTCGAAATCTCCTCGTGGCATAGGCTTGTTCTTTAGTATCTCGACTGCCAGGGTTTCCAGACTTGAAGTGAGTTTCCAGAAAACGTTCTAGAAAGTACAATCATCCAACGGGTGTGATACCAACCACATCACCTATCGTCGTGCTCCGTGATCTTTCAATTATAAGGACAAGATCAGGACCGCATTTAGACCTAACGGGGCCCTCAGCTATATACAGCGCTGAGGCCCCTCTTTTTTAACAACACCAGCTTATCTCGGGGGGGGGGGGTATATTAACATATAAAAGTAATAATAGGACCCTTTTCCACACCTTACATGCGGATTAGGTATTAGGGCTATACCTATATTTTATAGACCAACGGCACAAGATGGGTGATGTAGTCAGCATCACGACGGCCGCCTTTACTTCACAGGACTGCACCCGGTATCCACTCAAGGCTGGGTTGACCTGGGAGCCAAGGTCATATTTGAAAAAAAAGTCCGGCTCCGCCAGGGGGCGAACCCACGACCTTCCGATCCGTAGGCAAACGTCTAGCCGCTAGACCACGGCAACTCCCGGATCATACATTTAAAATAAAATTGTATTTAAAACATATTTTAAAAAATAAAATGTACACGTGGGGGTATTTTGTATGACCCTTCAGATTGTGACGCCCTAAGCTCTATCACACTTAGCTTATACCTTAACGTGATACTGCTAAAAACACAAATCAATACACATCAAGGCGTGGTAAAGGTTCATTCACAGTTGAAACCAGGAACCGTGCCTCCATACTATCAGACAGATGAACAGACAAAGAAAGGACACGAGCCAGGCTCCTCTGCTTTGTTCACTTCTCCACTTGAATTCCTGATCACTTCTGACAACCCAACTCAACATCTGGAACAGGTGCAGGGGAGACAGGAGGTCAGCTTTCCGCACGCGTAAAAAAAAAAAAAACACAGACAGTGACCCCAGCCCAGCCACGCTTTCCCCATTGTTCAGAAACCAAAGGTCCGGAGAAAACTACTGAGCTATTCTCTTTCATGATCAATTTCCCTCCTTCAAGAAAATTCCTTTCTCCGCTTCTCTACCCTTCACAATGACCTCCCTTTATACTATTAGCCACAATACTCAACAGATGTCGCGTGAACCTGGCTGGCTGCTGTTTGTGTCTGGCTATGAACCGGGTTCCTGCAAATACACTCGCCCTACCCTTTCTTCTCCTCCTCTTCTCATAAAAGAAAAGTTGGAAACGGACTAGTCCAAGAAGATAGTGTCCACACTTGACCTCACAAAGCCCAGCTGGCCTTTAACAAAGACAATATTTGGCCTCATCTGTGACAAAGAACTGGCAACAAATGAGTGTAAAGTCTGGATAAATTTGTTTTGAGTTTTCCTTACCCTGTCAACCGTAGGGGGAAAAAAAAATGCAACAATCAAAAATGCTTCAAAACTGTGTAGAGTATTTCTTGTGTTCTTGTGGCAACAGCAGAGCAGGGCTGTCTCAACGCGTGGGCTCTCAGGGCACCACGATTCGAGAGGCCCCCAGCTGATCTGCGAATGTCACGTTACTTGCCACGGAATAAGTTTGTAGTACTTTCATTCTGTGCCGTCTGATCTGTGTTTATACTTTAACACCAGTTTTGTTGAAGTACAAATAAAATAAATATGTGTTTAATATTATTACCTATTTGCATTTTTTTCATGTAAGTTGTTTTCCCTTAGCACACTGGTTTGCGAGGACCGGGAAAGGGGGAGGAGGGGGGGGGGCATAATGTCGTTAAGACAACCGTGCAACGGAGCGATTGATTATCTTATTATTGTGTTTTCATGGAATACTTAAATGCTCATAAAATATCTGATTTAACTGGCATGCAATGAAATATATACTATACGGTTACAATTAAATAACTCGCCTTATATAACAAGCCAAATCTGTAAAAATGATGTACACGCAAAACTGAAATTCTGGAACAAAATCAAAGTCTAAAAGTGATCCAGAGAAGAAGACGAAAAATTAGAACAACAAGAACAAGAAGTTGAAGGAAAAGAAAGGAAGGAAGAAAGAATAAAATGAAAGAAAGAAGGACAGAAAGAAGAACCGCCCACAGAAGTAAATAAGCATGAAAACAAAAGCTGTCTGGTATAGCATAAGTAGCTAAAATACACAAGAACATTACCATGGTATCTTATTTCATTATCTGAATTATCTATATTTTAACAAAGCATATAACAGGATCGTCAGAGACTTACCTACAATATGTGTAAAGTTTCTAAACCCCCCCCCCCCCCAACCCCCGGCCACCTATATGTGCAAAAAAAGGGATCTTTTTAAGTATTTGTTTCTATTTCCTATTATTACTACCACTACTATGATTACTATAGCATACTTAAACAAGCTTTAGACCTCTTAAGAGCCCAACCAATAGGGCCCTGCATGCTCCAAGTTGTTTTGTTTGTGTTAACGCTCTTGTTTTATAATACAGTCAAACCTAAAGTACTAAAATTAATCATTTTCCTAACTCTTTCTACTGCCTAGACTAACCCAACCCATGATTCATTATCCCAATTCTTTCAGCTACCCCGACCACACCATCAGGACTAGCTTTCTCGTACTCACTGGACCAAAATCTTTAAGTCGACATTTCTCAGTATAACGAAGCCACTGCTGGTGATTACGGAATGTCTGATGAAACATATATCTGATCTCTGCCCAGTGACTCCATTGATGTTTGTGTCTGTTCTTTTATGCTTGTCGTATTTTCAGACTTTCAATGTTACCGCTAGACGTTACAATTATGCAAATTGTACTCATCTGCATATCCGTGTGACTGGAACAGAGTATGTTTGCTTCTGGGAATGAAGTTTTTCTAAATCTGGCAACCGGAAGTGTGTCGCAAGAGATGTTTTGTTATTCTTGAGTCATGAACTGGGACTTGTCTCGAATTGGGTTGCTGTAACGAGATAGCTAACACCGGAAACAGCAGGGCATTGTTCTAGTGGTCACCCAACTTCACAAACACAGAGACCACTTAACCACAAGTGGTGTTGGCGCACTTTATTCTGCCATCGTTACATACCAATCACGGTGCTGTCGTTGTTTTAGCTTTATCCCTTTATTTTTTAATAGGACAGCTTTTTTAGAAATGCCCATTAATGAAGTCTAGGGTCTTAGATATGCGTTATTTAACTTAGAGCTCTGCAAGATGCGCAAATCATCGGCGACTGGGTCGTCCATTGGCTTGCCGTTAGACAACGTTGTTCCCGGTAGGAATAGTATTTTGTCTGTCTCTTTTGCTCGCATCAATACTGCAGGAGTCCTTTTCAGGGTCCTGGGTGGTGGGCGATGTTAAGCAATTGTATATAGCGCACATAACTTAGTCACAATTATAACCTAAAGCTCCCCCTTCAGGAATGCTGACTGAACATGACGATGTTTTCTCCACAGCAAAACATTGGATTGGAAGACACGCAAATAAATGAAGCTAGATGAACGCACATAATATTTTTCTCAGCTTTGGAACCATCAGTAAGTGACACCTAACCCACTAGGACCGCACAAGGAGCGATCAACTCCAAGTGACACAAAGTGCCATCATCATTTGGATGAGGATCCCACAAGTCCCAGAAACCCAGTTCAACCGTAAGGTTATATTAGCGCCCTCGACAAAGTAACCTGAAGTCCAGCCAGAGTGAGGCTTTAATATCAACAAAATAAATTGTGTTCCTTGTGGGGACAGGTTGATTCTTTTAGCTATACAACGGAGAAGATGGGTGCAGGATGTGGAGGATGATCTCCAGATGGGTGTATCGGGCGCAGGGCATATTGTTTATGATCGAGAAGTTTTCCAGAAGTTTGTTATGGGATCAAGGTTCTGCAAAGGATATGCTATTGACTGACTGACAGTAACGATTGCTGCAATCGACAACAAAGTATTGTAGGGGGGGGGGGGGGGGGGCAAGGGGGGGGGGCGGTTAATTTACACATGTATGTAAACGTAAGTGCGAATGTGCCCTCTAAAAAGGCATGTGGAACACAGAATTATACACAACAAGCTGAACAGGTTGTCTTCAATTTCAGAAATAAAAACGTATAACTACAGTAAATGTCTATGGTAATCTAAGGGACCCAGTCAAAGGCATTTTACTTATGTTTCCCTTTAGAAAAATTGTAATGGTTAACCTTCATTAGGTGTCGTTGTGATGTCTTTATGATACATAATTTCATTGCTGTTTCTGTCCAGTATATTCTTTTATGAAGTAATTGTGCTGTGCCGTTTTACTGCACGCTTCCGATATGTGCTTAATTCGGCCAGCAAATCCAACTTCATTAGACATTTCCTGACCAGGCTAACCTAAGCTTACCAGCACTTATTACCGGATGTTTTTCGGACAGGGACAAGATGAATTGGTGACTTCGCAAAAGGTACTGTGAGATAAGAAGTCGTCGCGGTAGCATAATTAAAGCAGTCTGCATACCTAGACGACCGAGTGGCAAGTTTACGTTTGGTTTACCGGACACATGTTGGACTTTGTTGGCAGGTGCCAGAGGGACACTGGCAGACAATTTGGACACGATGGACTTTAAGACATTCTTTTCCACTAGACAAAAGAACTGTTTCCTGTACCAAAAGCGGTCATTTCACATTTTTGGAGCACGTTGTGAAAAGGAATACATTGGTATATGCCTAGTAACGCAGAAGTTGCGGGTATGATAAGGAGATGGGGACAACACGACAAGATAATTGTCACTTTAAAATCACGACTAGAAAGAATACCTGGATCAGATATAAATTACAGTACATGAGACAGAAAACATGATTATTAGCAGGGGGGAGAGGAGGAGGCAGACAAGAAGAAGAAGAAGAAGAAGAAGAAGAAGAAGAAGAAGAAGAAGAAGAAGAAGAAGAAGAAGAAGAAGAAGAAGAAGAAGAAGAAGAAGAAGAAGAAGAAGAAGAAGAAGAAGAAGAAGAAGAAAGAAGCAGAAAAAAAATAAATATAATAATAATAATAATAGTAATAATAATAATAATAATAGTAATAATAATAATAATAAGAAGAAGAACAATAAGAATAAGAAGAAGAAAAAGAAGAAGAAGAAGAAGAAGTAGAAAAAGAAGAGAAGGGGGAAGAAGAATAAGAACTCCCCCAAGCTTAAAATCAATGCTCTAGACGTCCCGCTCACACAACACAGGGAACACAGTGGGATCAGACTCTTGCTGTACTAATGAGGTCGTTCATGGCAAAACTTTGATCCCCTTGTTTTTGTCTGTAATCTGCTGCTTGATGAATCGATCACTATGCACACTGTTTGACACACAGCCTGCTGTATGTGTTGCTGTTTATTTGCGCTCACCGAATACAAACTCCGGGGGAAAGTCCTGGTTGTTCATCCATTTCTAGTCTTCGACCTTTTTCAAGGACCTGAATCTTGTGCACCCCTTTTACAGATATGGTCTAATTTTATGCAGACTTGATCAGGCATGGGGTCCGCCACGAGTGCTGGAGGTCCCCGG
>CAJHNH020002680.1:17500-57500 GCA_905116865.2 Candidula unifasciata | reverse complement strand
TTCTAACTCATATCAGAGTTCGAAGAAGCTCAGCACAGTGCACAGGCTCTTTAGCACCAGCGAGGATCCTGAAATAAGTTGAGTAGATTATTAGCTCCAAATTTTGCCCGGGCAGCACCGTTAGGCTACTCTTTTCGATTTCCAACTGCCAAAGGATTTTTTTTTACGTGCACAACAATGCACACGGGCGTCCGATGTCACTACTCAGAGACCATAGGGAGTTACTAGAAGTCCAAGTCCACGGGAAAAAATTCCAGTCCTTACAGGGGATTGAACCCAGAACCTCTAGCACTCGAGACGGACACGATGCCTAGAGACTATGCAGCCGATCAAGTTTCTCATAATCATGCAAGATGTTCTTTGTAGAACATTGCCCCACATCATGGTTCGAATTGACACCATCTATCTCGCCTCACGAACTTTCCTACGCAACATGTCGCTTATATCCTACATGGAGAACCCTGGAGATCATCACCGGAGCTACGGTGTTCCTGCTCTATGGGACGCTCTCTACAGGTGACTAACTGTTCTCCGAAGAGAGACCGAGCCATATGGGATAGAACCTCGTGCAATGAGGTTGATCCTAGCGACTGTAACCTTAAGCCCATCTTCGCACTGGCAGGAACCTTCCCTTCTTTCTCGGTACCAAGCCTTCTGTTATTATTCTGTTCAGTCCGACTGGCGCTTGATATTGCCATAATATTTTAGTGTCCGGACAAGATACTGTTTACTAGCGAATCTTCTTTGATGTGTCAGATCCTTTATGATGTCAAAGCTTATTTTCTTCTTGGCGCCTGGTATTCAGTGAGATTCTTTAAATTTTATTCACCTCATTCATGGGGTATCCCAGAGTTCCTCACAAAGTCAAATATTATAGGGATGTTACTGTTAGATGGTGTTCATTTCAAAGCGTAACACCCCTTTAATAGTGGACATTCCGGGAAACTCCGGGATTCCGCCTGTTTGGGGTGAATAGGAAATAAGGAAACTAGTAAGATTCTTTCTATATCAGCGTCCCTGGGTGGGCTTGAACCAACAACCTTTCTGTTAACAATCCAACGCGCTAACCGATTGCGCCACAGAGATTAAGGGGAAAAAGGGGGGGGGGGGGGTCTCCGCTCTAGCACAGTCCAGCTGCGACTCGCTGAAGCCACGGCCGGTATTCGAAACCGGGCGGTTCCCGGGGTTCACCCAGCCTCTGGGAAATGGGTACCAGAGTTAACACTTTGGGGTAAACGGAGTTACGTGCGAACAGCAGCCCAGGCGGACAATTCTTATCACCTGTCATTACTGGTGACAGAGCACTTATGGTTTATAACCGTGTGCAACGATGCTGGTTCACATCTCCCGACTAAACTTTTTTTTTCTATATCATTTCAACTCAAAAGACTTTTTTTTTTCTTCCTTAATGACAGAGAGAGAGAGAGAGAGAGAGAGAGAGAGAGAGAGAGAGAGAGAGAGAGAGAGAGAGAGAGAGAGAGAGACAGAGAGACAGAGAGAGAGAGAGAGAGAGACAGACAGTCCACGACTCACATTCATACATTGCTACAGGTAAAACAGTAAGATACGTCGCTTCATTTAAAAGTGGCGGGAGAAAAGTACATTTGGTACCCGTATGCTAATATCCAAGTACGTCAAAGGTCCCCGAGCACGCGACATCTCACTATTGTCAGCGTTACTGACATGTTGGTGGTTCGTTTTTATTTGCTTATCTAGTACAGGTGAACCTGTATGAGGTTATACTGTCCATTCTAAAACTATGCAATGTAGCTCTGTACAAGGGAAGGGAAGACAAGGCAGGTCAGGAAGACTTAGATTAAAAAAGTGCTGACTAGACGGGTCTCATACACGAAAACAGCAAGTTCAGAGCATCAAATCATTATGTGAATGCTCAATTCGTTCCATTCTTCTTCTTCGCGTTCACCGGATGTAAACTCAGTCGGAAAGTTCTGGTTGTTCGTATACTTCTGGACTACAGTCCTGTTCCAGAACCTGAGTGTTGCGTCCTCATCCGTTTCACTGGTCTGACTCTTGCGTATGCAAACTAATGGTTCCTTGCCTCTCAGGCAGATGCACTCCAACTTCGAAGGAAGCTCCAAATAAGTCGACTCTGAGGACATGCTTGTTGGGGGGAGGGGGAGGGCATTGGGTCTCTTCTTGTTTTCTCCACAATGGGGGAACCCTCATCGGGACAGAGTCCTGATTGATCAGATATCAGTTGTCTATCTATCTATGTGTCTGTATGCCTGTCTGTCTGTCTGTCTCTCATAATGAAATTCCACAGTATCTGAAAATCAAATAAAATGTATATTCCTCCAAAGAATGTTCTTTTTCTTCATCATTTCGAGCTCCGGGGGTTCATTATCGAACTCTTTTCATTGTTCTCTCCGACTTAGTATGAGAGACAGACAGACAGACAGACAGACAGACAGACAGACAGACAGACAGACAGACAGACAGACAGACAGACAGATTACAACTAGAAGTGGGTAATTTCGCAGGATAAATATTCGTTCACTAAGGGACAAGTAGGTCACTGTCTGTCCCATTAAACTACAAAGGCCTTAGAGATAACAACGGAACGTGCCTTCTAGCATGATGCCTGCCGTCTGCTGCATGTCGCTGCAGACTACGTGACCTAAGTCTTGCCTCAATTTTTGGTCACAGACTTTAAAGTAATAATTATCTGTTTAAAAAATAAAAAAAGGGGGTTAAGGTAGCTGTTGTATATGGCGGGAGAGATTGTTCGTATAACTGCCATCAATGTATTTACCAGTTTTCCGGTGTAGACGGGGGTTTTTGAGCCCGAGAATTCAGCACCGCATGGCTAATGCTGTGGCCACATACTGATCAGGTTGTGTGTTTTTTTTTGTTTTTGTTGGGTCCCCAAATGGAATAAAAAAATTAAAAAATTCCCAACCTTATGGCTGATTCGAACCGGGATCTCCTGCAAAAGATCCCAGCAGTTTAACCATTCAACCAGCCGCTCCTGACGCATTCATATAGACTGCAGCAATTTGAGGTTTCATTAAATTCGTCAATTTGTGTGAGCAGTGTATTAAGTTATCGACGAGCACTTACGTAATTAGATGAAAAAGTATACACATGAGCAATCAGAAGAAGAAGAAGGAGGAGGAGGAGGAGCAGAAGAAGAAGAAGAAGAAGAAGAAGAAGAGAAGAAGAAGAAGAAGAAGAAGAAGAAGAAGAAGAAGAAGAAGAATCACAGATCTCTCTTACCATTTCTTTTCTCAGTTTCTCCATGGCCTCGTCAATCCTGTGTCTTTGCCTTCGATTACCCCTCGTTGTGTCATCAACATCAGATGATAACGACGACGACGAAGAATTTGATAATGAAGAGTTACTACATGTAACTTGATCATGTTGTCTGGCAGAACTGTTATACCATCTGGACTTCATACTGTTGGCTGTCTGCAAACGAGATTGGTAAAACTCTCGACATTTATTGGACAGTTCAATAGCGGCTGTATATTTGTCGTTGCTGTTGACCTCAATGAATCTCTGACAGTTATTACCACAACTTTCTCCCAAACTGTTCCCACTGCAACAGCTTTCTTCCAAACTGTCTTTATTACAACTGCTTTCTCGCCAACTGTCTTTATTACTGCAGACTTTCCCAAAACTGTTAATATGGTTTTCTCCTAAAACGTTATTATTACTGTAGCCTTCTCGAAGACTGTTATTATTATTTTCCCATCTCGACATTTGCAGGTAAGATTCGTTGGCCATGGTTTTTATGTTTCAAATTATCGATCAACTAATATTACCTGTTCTAATGTTTGTAGCACAAATTATCACAATATTTGAACCACGTTTGCTCGCATTCTGTATTTAGCTTGAACCTATCTGTTTTTATGAATCAATGTATTGATTCAGTATTTATTTTTTCCAGACGAATAAACGGTCTGCTAATTTCCTTGATGTCAGAAAGTTTAAAGTTTTGTACAGGCGGAAATTCTCTTTTTTTGTACAACTTCAGGTGTCTATTGAATATATTTATAGAAAGCAGCGATGAACTTGAAATTAGTCATGTCGCAAAGGAAAGCTTATCTTGTTAATTTAAGACATGTAATCTAGTAATTCAACCTTATTTTATTAAAACCTCCAAAAACGAAATAACAATTGATGACTTCATATATACAAATAATATTTAAACAACTTTTTTTCAGATTCCTGAAGTAAATAACACTGTTGGATTAATCTTTCCAGAAGTCAACAACGCGGATAGAACACGCAAAATGAACGTGGATGGCCAGTGCACTGTTTACATCCAACAAAAAGTTCAGCGGGACATCTGTCATCCACGAGCATGTCCGGGACTCAAGTAGTACAACAGTACAACAGTGTCTGAGTGAGACACCGCTGAGTCGAACTATATTGCTGGTTTATTCACCGCGGCGCGCTGTACCGCAGGCGATGGTCACTGGCTGCCACCACCGGTCGGATATAGAGGTGAATTATCGGTCCCACACCTAACGGCTCAGATTCTCTCTCGCTCTCTCTCTCTCTCTCTCTCTCTCTCTCTCTCTCTCTCTCTCTCTCTCTCACTCACATCAGTTAGATAAAGAGGTAAATTATCGGTCCCACACTTCACGGCTCACATTATTACTATTGTCGCTCTCCCTCGCTTAGTCCCATCTCTCTCGCTGTCTGTCTGTCTGTCTGTCTGTCTGTCTGTCTGTCTGTCTGTCTGTCTGTCTGTCTGTCTCTCTCTCTCTCTCTCTCTCTCTCTCTCTCTCTCTCTCTCCCATCAGTTAGATAAAGAGGTAAATTATCTGCCCCACACTTTATTACTATTGTCTCTCTCCCTCGCTTAGCCTCCTCTCTCTCTCTCTCTCTCTCTCTCTCTCTCTCTCTCTCTCTCTCTCTCTTCCTCCCTCTTTATCCCGACCATCAGTTAGATCCTCATCATCATGTAGCAGGTCCTTTGCAGAACGTCGCTTTCATCACAGTCTGCTTGAAAGAAACTCGGTCTCTTGCCAGTTCACACGCCTCATGTACTTTCATACTCAAGGAGCCACTTATATCCTGTGCCCATCTTCGTGTCGGTCGGCACCTGCTCCTCCTTCCTGGTAGTACCATGACTTCGGCTATACTTTTTTCCAATCCGTCGTGGCGCTTGATATGACTTAAATATTTCAGCTTCCGAGACAGGATGCTGTTTATTAGCCAATCTTCCTTGATGTTCAAATCTTTCAAGATTTAGTATTTCTCCTCTTCTTTGTCTAAGATATTCTGAGAATCGTTCTATAGCATTTCAGCTCAAAAGCCCCCATTCTCTTTCTTAAGGACTGAGAGATAGTCCAAGACTCACATTCATCTGTAACCACAGTTAAATAGAAAGGTGAATTATCAGTCCCATGTTTCACGAATCATACTATAACTTTTCTATTGTTTTCTTCTTTTTTCTTCTCATCGATATTTTTTTTATTTTTCGCAGTATGTTCTACTTCTTCTTCTTCTTCTTCTTCTTCTTCTTCTTCTTCTTCTTCTTCTTCTTCTTCTTCTTCTTCTTCTTCTTCTTCTTCTTCTTCTTCTTCTTCTTCTTCTTCTTCTTTTTCTATGTTATGGTGTCTTATCTAGAGCTCCCATCAATTGTCACAATTCTACCATATTCGCTGTTACTTGATTTTTTTTTTTTTTTTTGGAAGGTTCTTAAATTATGACTCATAGTCCTCTTGTTTAAAAAGAAGTCGCGGTAACACAGAAGCCTGCCATTCATGAGTTGCTGGGTTTTAATAGAAATCACAACGTTCATTTAAATGTTTTTATAATTAGCCTTGCTTCCCAAGTGGATCCAACCTAAAATGGATACGGGGAATGCCAAATCAAGTAAAAGTCTCAGACAAATTTTGATAAAATAACTCACTGAGTGCCGATTTTTCTATACAAAAATGAGTATGGCATTATATTCCATGGCACCTAGTACTATCGTCCTCTCCTTGTGAGATGCAATTTTTCGTTATTTGAAGCCAATATAGCCCGGCCATAAATATGGTCTAATGGCTGAACGCGGTTTCTGGGACCTATGGTAGCACATTGTGTCATCTGGTGTTTATCGCTTGTGTGATGTCCTGGTCGGGTGGAAAGTCAGTCTATCACGCTTCTTCTTTTGCCCTTTATGCACCCAGTGGAGCATAGGCCATCAACAACATTACGCCAGGTTGCTATATCCTGTGCCATGGCGTGCAGCTCATCCCATGACTTCCCTTCTTTACTCTCTAGTTCCCTTCTTAACGTGGTGTGTGTGTGTGCCTGTGTGTGTGCGTGTGTGTGTGTGTGTGTACTTTTATTTCCATATGTCTGTGGGTTTCAGTTTAGCGTCCTTTCAGTTATGTTGTTTTCAGGTTCTCTCAATGTATGTATTATCCAACTCCAACGTCTTTTATAAATTGTTTGATTCACTGAAACGTGTTTACTTCTCTCCCATTAGTGATTCCATCAAATGATTGTATTTCCTCTATTCTAACCAGGGAGTCGCCCTAGCGGAGCGGCTAGAGGCTAACTTGTGGATCGGAAAGTCGTGGGTTCGCTTCCTGGTGGAGCCGGCCTTTTTTTCCATAAATGACCTTGGCTCCCAGGTCTACCCAGCCTTAATTGCAGTCATGGGAAGTAAAAGCGTCTGGTGTGAAGCTGACTATATCACCCATCTTGTGTCGTTGGTCTTAAATTAAAGGTCTAGCCCTATATACCCAATACGCCTAAAAGGCGTGGAAAAGGGTGCTTTATTTTACTTTACTTACTATTCTAACCAGGCCCTATTCAATAGAGGTTTTTCGTTTAGTAGTAATTGTTCCCCTTGTTTCAACTCCGTACAGCAGATCTGGTTTGACTTTAGAGTTAAAAATAGCAAGTTTAGTATTCGTTTTGATTTCCTTTGATTCACACAAATGTCGTAGTGAAATAAAAGCTGTTATTGTCTTTTGTATTCCCCCACTGGCGAGGAAAAAAGATCTGATACTTTCTCTGTTCGAATCCACAAAGAACAAGCTACAAAATACCAGCAGAGCCGACACAAAGAAAAAAAAATGGGAATCTCCGGGAGAGGGATGAGACTCATTGTATGAAGCAACACAGCAAAGCTGAAACGAAATTGATATGAACCTAAGTAAAGTAATTGCGCACACAACAACACATTGCAATTTTTTATTGCAAGGCATATTTCGCTGCTTCTCAACGGATGCATTACAGAGTTACATCACAATAATTTTTTACAGCGAATTTATTCTGCTGAAATGTACAAATTACATGCATTTGTGTAAACAGAAGGAGCATATTATAAATGTGAAGTTACTATTATGGGTCAAGTGACTAGTGGGAATTTCCGACGGTTATTGAAACAACGGATGCTTGAGAATGAATGCGATTTTTGTATTTCAAATCAATTAAATGAATCAAGAAAGGCGAAAGTCAAACTTTGCTCAAGGAAACAACGGTCATAGAAGAAAAATGTACATGCACGATAACAGTGTATATCATGCCACTATACATCATAATCGTCTAGAAGAATGTATTCTATAGATAATTCTCTGTCTTGCCTTTCTTATCCCCTTTGTAGCATAGACCCTAAACCAATTCATGACAAGTCGTTGTTTCCTTCTCTATCGCAGGCAACTCTTCTCGTGTAATCCCCATTTATAAACTTCGCTCTCTAGCTGTCTTTCCCGTGTGTTATTTGGCCTTTCTTTATTACCATGATACTGTGGGTGCCGGTGCAAAGACATTCTAATTAAATTGTTATCAGGTTTTCTCAAGACGTTTCCTATCCAACACCAGCGTCTTTTCTTCACCTCTTGTCCACTGCAGCTTGTTTAGTTCTCTCCCAAAACTCTAAATTAGTTATTCTATCATACCATTTAATTCCCTCTGTTCTGCGCAGGCACCAGTTAATGAATGTTCACTATTATTGCCTTAGTTGCTCTCAGTTTTCTTTCCATCCAGCAGTACTGATTTGACATTAAAATTAACATTTTTTAGTTGAGTAACAGTTTCAAATTTTTTTTACCTCCACAAATTTCCTAGTGATATGATGGCTCCTCTCACCTTTTGTGTTTGTTTTTTAATATCTTTGTCAGTTTTCCTATATTTATCTATTTTACTGCTCAAAAAAAAAAAAAAAAAAAAAAAAACGAACGACTCCATGTCTTCAAGTAGAATACCATTAAAAGAAACCAAATTACTTTTTGCCTGATTTACTCCAACTGTCGGTGTCTTTCGGTTATGGATTTTCAGTCATAGTTGCTGTGATCTCGCCTCAAGTATATTTAATTTATCGTGCATCTGATTCCGTAAGTGGGACAGAAGGGAAATATCATCAGCGAAGTCCAGATCGTCCACTGAATTTCATTCTTGGGGTTAGCCGTTGCTGTTTTCATAGTCCAGTCGATTGCCAGTAAAAATACTAGATTCGTCAAAAGACATCCCTGTCGCACACCTGTTTTTATTTCAAAGGCATTTGTTAGCTTTCCCTCATGAAGAATTCGACATTTCGTGTGTGTGTGTGTGTGTGTATATATATATATATATATATATATATATATATATATATATATATATATATATATATATATATATATATATATATATATATATAAACAAATAAAAAAATGGAATATTTCTATTTGATTTATGATATTTTGATGCTTGTCTTCCTGGGCGAAGGCCATGGGTTGGAGTTCACATGAGGCGGATATTTATAAGAAACCTAAGATTAGCAGGTCGACCCAGACTAGATTTGGTGCCTTGCACCAGTGCGCCAAATTATTTTTAAAAAGTATGTAATTTCTGTTGACATTAGGCCATCGTAAAAGAGTACGAAAAAATAGATCTAACAGTAACAATTCTAGATTTCTGAATTGGGTTCACGGACAACACTAAAGATATTCCTACACGCAATATTTTTGTGGGTGTGCCCAGGTTATCTACCATGTCGCGTTCTTGGTCGCAATATGTTCTTTAAAATTGAGAGCCAAAGTATTTGTAGTGACGTTACACCCTCATCCGTTAAAGACTGCAAGGTTCGCATCTGTAGTATTCTATAAAAAGCGTATGTTAAATATAATCTCATATTGGGTAAAAAGTGGTTATATGGACTTTCAATCTTGTTTGCTATGTATCTAACCATTATATAGTATACCTTGTATCTTACACTTGTATTATATGCCTTGTATCTTACCCTTGTATTATATGCCTTGTATCTAATTCTTGTATTATATGCCCTGTATCTAATGCTTATATTATCTGCCTTGTATCTAACCCTTGTACTACATGCCTTGTATATAATTATTGTACTAGATGCCTTGTATTTAACACTTGTGTTACATGCCTTCTATCTAACCCTTGTATTAGGTGCCCTGTATCTAACCCTTGTATTACATGCCTTGTATCTAACCCTTGTATTAGGTGCTCTGTATCTAACCCTTGTATTAGGTGCCCTGTATCTAACCCTTGTATTACATGCCTTGTATCTAACCCGTGTATACATGCCTTGTATATAACCCTTGTATTAGATGCCTTGTATCTAACCCTTGTATTACATGCCTTGTATCTAACCCGTGTACTACATGCCTTGTATCTAACCCGTGTACTACATGCCTTGTATCTAACCCGTGTACTACATGCCTTGTATCTAACCCTTGTATTACATGCCTTGTATCTAACCCTTGTATTTCATGCCTTGTATCTAACCCGTGTACTACATGCCTTGTATCTAACCCGTGTACTACATGCCTTGTATCTAACCCGTGTACTACATGCCTTGTATCTAAGCCGTGTACTACATGCCTTGTATCTAACCCGTGTACTACATGCCTTGTATCTAAGCCCTATATGATATGCCTTGTATCTAACCCGTGTACTACATGCCTTGTATCTAAGCCCTATATGACATGCCTTGTATCTAAGCCCTATATGACATGCCTTGTATCTAAGCCCTATATGACATGCCTTGTATCTAACCCGTGTACTACATGCCTTGTATCTAAGCCCTATATGATATGCCTTGTATCTAACCCTTGTATTACATGCCTTGTATCTAAGCCATATATGATATGCCTTGTATCTAACCCTTGTATTACATGCCTTGTATCTAACCCGTGTACTCCATGCCTTGTATCTAAGCCCTATATGACATGCCTGGTATCTAAGCCCTATATGACATGCCTTGTATCTAAGCCCTATATGACATGCCTTGTATCTAAGCCCTATATGATATGCCTTGTATCTAACCCTTGTTTGACATGCCTGGTATCTAACCCTTTTATTATAATCTTTGTATCTAACCCTTGTATTATATGCCTTCTATATCTAACTCGTGTATTGTATGCTTTGTATCTAACCGTTGTATTATATGCTTTTTATCTAACCTTTGTATTATATGCCTTGTACCTAATCCTTGTATTAAATGCCTTGTATCTAATCCTTATATTAAAAGCCTTGTATCTGACCCTTTATTATTAAATTAGTTCCGTATCCTTTACAGGACGTTGCAGAACCAACCCCTCTATTTTTTTTTTACTGGTGTAGTTTTTCTAGGCAAATTTACGTCCAGTAGTTTGCCATCGCCGTCTAAACGGTCGGCTTCTCAATACCACTGTCAAAACCAAGGCAAGGCGCAAGGCCCGCAGCTGGGATCGAACCCTGCACCCCGGCATTACGAAGCGCATAACTATCAAGGGTGCCGTATGGATGGTCACACCGTTAATTAGCAGCCCGGGGAAAACAGACAATATTGTCAAACATTAAAACACAGTCTCTCACCATCACAAACCTGCAGGTTATTAGATCAGTCTGGTGTTGCCATACGGGTATATCAAATATAACTTCTCTGGAGGTTGAACAGAGTATCTGGGATGTGGCCTGTTGGTCTGCCATCCATGTTGAAATTTTACTATATCGGGATGTCAAGCCTTCATGTAGCAGTCCTGACAGTAGGAAGAAGAGTGGAGATAAAGACTGGTTAATTTTGTTGCAAGCTGTGTCGATAGGACAGTTCGTAAGCAGTTATTGAAGCCAGCTGTTCTCTTGTTATCGTTAGAATGTCTTGTACGCTGCCTCAGAAATTCAATTGTTAATGGAGCATGAGAGGCACATGGCTAGGTAGCAGTAACTTGCGCTTCAGCACACTGCAGGTACATCAGCAATGACACACCTTTATCATGTAATGCAGCGTTTCCTCAGTATTTTAACCAGTGAAAGTATTTTTACCGTCTTTTTATAATCGATTTCTTTGGCTGAGCCATTTGAGTTTTACCGTACCCTGTGTCCTACAAATTAGTTGTGTGTAGATGTAATGCTACGAAGCTAAGGAATAGGCGGTATACAATGAGGGAGATAGAGTAAACACATTTCTAAACAATTGCCCAATGTTAATACAATGAAACGATGTTTTGTAAACGTTTTTATAATCGTCAGTGTATCATCAGCTATCACAGGTAGACATGGTATTGTCAAAATATGATCATAAATACACGTTCTTCCACAGTTCGGAAAAATTAAAATCTGCTTCACAATCAATTTTACATTGTTAGAAAGAATAACAGTACCGTCCATAAAATAATGCATGGCAACACGTGCTATTATATTGTTTTGCAGTTTTCGTATTTTAGGTTCAGTTGATTATAATTGAAGGTGAATGGTTCTGTATCTACACAGCTTCCGGTTTTGTCTTGGTAGTTGTAAGAGCGGAGAATCCCTCTTCACAAAGATATATGCAAGAGAAAAGCAGCCATATTTAGTTTACTTTCTCAGACAAGATTGTGAATCTAAGTGTATGAGTGCAGCCAAAACTCAGGGTGACTTTGTTTTCGAAACGCCACTGATATGTCTTCGTGAGATGTCAGATCTTCGAGAATTTCATATCCTTTATAAGGTTAGATAACGCTGTCTTTTTATGCCAGCTTTCCCTCATCTTTTCTTTCACTCTATGGTGACGGCTGATTTTGCTCTGTTTTTAAGAATAACATTTTTGTGTGTGTCTGGGGATTTTTCTCCAGTTTTCCCCCTCCGATGCCTTTAACAGAAATAAGTTTAAATCTGGCTAGATTAGCATACACATAGCAGAAAGTCTACAGGCCACATTTAGTCATCTGCGTCTCTTTTACTAGTAAAACAACACAGGCTCTGTTCATCCATCTTTAGCTGTTATACTCCCACATCTATCACTGCCTATATCTTGCTAGCCCGACTTCAGCTTTTTTTATTTTTTATTTATAAGACTGCTCTGTCCTCTTATGCAGTCAACATATTTTAAGGCCCGTACAATATTTCTTAATAAGCAGCGAAAAGTTTTTTGTTCAAAGACGAGCCATCAAGATATGAGCACGGGATTTATTACTATGGACGGCTCTGGGGGTCAGAGGTTAGTAAACACGATTCACGGCCTTTGACCTGCAAGAGCTTGATTTCTGCAGCTGTCAGTTTATAATAAATGGGGTGCTTTATTAATATATTCTACCCCCAAATGACGTCAAAGGACAGTCCACATTTTAGAGGTTGGTAAGGCCGGGTTTCCCGGCTTTATGATGCATTTAACGACCCTAAAACATATAAAACTGGCCAAAACCCCTGCCCACCTACGTCCCACGAGAGAGTGAAGCCTAGATCCCACGACAGCATGCAGCCTATCTACCACCCCTGAAATATTAGACTGTCCGGTGACCTGTGGATTTCCCCTGTTTGGGGTAGGATATTAATAAAGCACCACAAAAGGTTTTCTGATAGTGATACGAGAGACCAGAACCAGACTTTCTTCAAAAATGATCTTGGCTCCAGCCTTGAGGGGGTACCAGGTGCAGTCCTAGGAAGTCAAGTGCCGATTGGTCTATAAAATATAGGTCTAGCCCTATATAACCAGTACGCTAGAAGGCGTTTAAAAAAAGGGTCCTATACTTTTTACATGTTTTTTTAATTAGAGGCGTCCCGTGGAAGAAATCTAGCTCTACCATTTAAAAATCCCAAAGGAAGCAGAAGAGGTGCTTACACACCACTGACAACCTCCACTGCGGAGATGGCCTAATGTCTAATATTCGTTTATTAGCATATGAGCTAGAAACAAAGATTACACTCAAGTCGTCAGAGAGAAGACACGCGGTCTAAGGCTAGTACGCTGAAGACTGATGAGCCTACCAATGGAAAACAACATTAGTTAAAACAATGAAGAATAATTAGAACAAAATTAATGCTGAAAGCCAACAACAGTAAACAAACATGATATTTTGGGAGTATTAGAACGGGTAATACCCAGATCAAAATCACAATGCAGAAAAAATTGGAGGGGAAATTGGAAAGAAGGAGGTATTGATGAGGAGAATCTTATCAAGAGTTGGACAAGCAGATCATCCCAGCAGAGGTAGGTGTACCTGGCTTAGTCTTCACGTGAGAGTGGGTGTGTGTGTTTTTTTAATTTTTTTTATTAAAGGCTTCTTGGTGTCATAGAAAACGCCAACAGTAACAATTTCCTTTGTAGAAAAAAAAAAAAACAAGAGGAACAAAAACAGTATGGCTATTTGAAAAGAAGTGTCAACACTTTCAGACAGCAAACAGTATATTCAACTCCTCCTTGTTCTCTTAATTTTCATTCTTATTTTTCTTCTTCTTTTTCTTACATCTTCTTTTTCTTTTCCTTTTTCTTTCTCTTCTTCTTTTTTTTTTCTTCTTCTTCTTCTTCTTCTTCTTCTTCTTCTTCTTCTTCTTCTTCTTCTTCTTCTTCTTCTTCTTCTTCTTCTTCTTCTTCTTCTTCTTCTTCTTCTTCTTCTTCTTCTTCTTCTTCTTCTTCTTCTTCTTCTTGTTCTTGTTCTTGTTCTTCTTGTTCTTGTTCTTCTTCTTCTTCTTCTTCTTCTCCTTCTTCTGCTGCTTCTTCTTGTTCTTGTTCTTGTTCTTGTTCTTCTTCTTCTTCTTCTTGTTCTTGTTCTTCTTCTTCTTCTTCTTCTTCTTCTTCTTCTTCTTCTTCTTCTTCTTCTTCTTCTTCTTCTTCTTCTTCTTCTTCTTCTTCTTCTTCTCCTTCTCCTTCTTCTGCTGCTTCCTCTTGTTCTTGTTTTTGTTCTTCTTCTTCTTCTTCTTCTTCTTCTTCTTCTTCTTCTTCTTCTTCTTCTTCTTCTTCTTCTATAAGGCAGCGGTTCTCAACCTGTGTGTCGCGACCCCTTTGTCTGTCTAACGACCCTTCATAAGTGTCGCTAAAAACCATCGGCAAACACACGTTAACCGAAGTTATGAAGTAGCAACGAAATTAATGGTATGGTTGGGGGTCGCTACAACATCAGCAACTATATTAAAGGGTCGGGACACTAGGAAGTCTGAAAGCCACTGGCATAACGATTAACCCAGCCCTATGTAACATGCAGTTCTGTGTAGGTAGGGACATAGCTTGGGAGCTCACCAGCATAAATCCATCCCTATAGAAAGGAGTGGAATTTTAACGGACATCGACAACCAAACAGTTGTTTTTACTGTATAATAAAATTGTTTAAAAAAAAAAGGTAATTGTCTCATTTTCACGCCTTGAAATGTACAGGGCATATAAGGCTAGCCTGTTTTTTTTTCCCCTTTTACATGCGGATGTGCATCCTATGGATTATGTTGTGAACATTCTGACCATTCTTCTTCTTCCATTTATGTATGTATTTATAGAAAAAAAATCGACAACGTTGCACTTGATGCGATCATTATCGGTTATAACTGTGGTCTAGTTTCTTTGTGCCAATTATTTTAGCTGAGAAATGTTAATTGCACGAAAACTAATGGCTTGTACCGGTATTTTAGTACCTAGTGAGGGTTGCTGGGGTGGGGGCTGATATGCACTATTATCAGGATCGTAAGTGTTGAAGAACCAATCAAATAAACTTTCAACTCGTAAGTCTTTCAAGGGGGCTGCGTGGTCTCGATACATGGTGTCTATCTCGAGTGCTAGAGGTTCCGGGTTGGGATTTTGTTATGTGGACTTGGACTTCTATGAATTTCCCCTGGTCTCTGCGTAGTGAGATCGGACGCACGTGTACATTGTTGCTCACGTACAAAACCCCTTAGCAGTTGGAAATCGAAAAGAGTAACTGATAGGTGCTGCAGAGCAAAATTTGGAGTTTAAAATCTGCCCAAAGTATTTCAGGATCCTCGCCGGGCTACATAACCTATGCACTGTGCCGAGCTTATTTGGACTGGGGCTTGAGTTAGAAAAATAACAGAGCACTTATAGGTTGCTACCCGTGTGCCATTATGTTGATCTGTGGTTAACAACTTTAACCCTTACGTCTTTGATATACAAAGGGTCAGAACTCTATAAATAACGCAACTGTTGACTGACTCTCTACCCCACCAGGACGTCACAAAAGCAATAAACACCCGATGACACAAAGTGCCACCATGCAGATGAGGATCACCGTGGAGAGGTCCCAGAAACCGCGTTCAGACAATTGGCCATATTTATGGCCTGCCTATATAGCGGCCCCTGGCAAAAGCCAGGGTGGGGCTTCAAATAACAAAAAAATTTCATCCTTAAAAGGATGTAGAAGAACTAACGCAACTGTTTTTGTTTCTTGGGGGTAAAAGAAAAGAGCAATTCCTAACGGCTACGGTGCATCGGTTATGTAGAATCATTGTCCTGTTGTGCCGATTATCTATACAAAATATATGTTAAGCCCTATATACCCAGTACACCTGAAAGCTTGGACAAGGGTCTTCTGCTTTTTTCTTGAACAGAAACATTTAAAATTGCAATGATAACATGTCAAACAATGTGCTGTGATTTAAAAACAAAAATTTATTTATTATAATTACATAATGTCTGTCTTCATTTTCATTATCTCTTTTTTAAATGCACGTGTACATGTATGATTGCATATTACAGGCTATACATAGATGGGTGATCATTCACTCGAGGGTCTGCCCAGTCAAGAGTCAATGTAGACTAGATACTTGACTTGTCTTTGTTGAACTCACCACTTGTCTAGAATACTGGAAAGTGACTGGTTTACTGAGGCAAGCTGGAATAAGGGGCATAAGCATATTTATTACTTCATGACGGCAACTGATAAAGATTATTGAGCATTATACGATAAAGTTACCCTTTCATAAATACATGGCTTTCGGGGGGGGGGGGGGGGACGTCCGCAACTGTATGCAGTAAATAAAAGTAAGTAAAATAAAGACCCCCTTTTCACGCCTTTAGGACCATCGGGCACTTGGGAAGAGCAGCCATATTTTTTTACAGCCCAATCGTCACTAGGTGGGTAATATGGTCAGCAGTTTACTTTCCTATGACATAATTCCTGGTACCCATTGAATGAACACAATCCAAAATCAAATGAGATCGAGACCAGAAAACGTCACCACAAATATAGCTGAAAGGAAAGTGAGCAGAAATGTGAGCGGACCTAGCTGAAAGTGGTCAACGAAAGAGAATTTGAATTGAATTGGTACCCATTTTAGGCTGGGTCGACTTGCGACGCCCCATACCACGTTGAAAATCCACGCAGCCAGCTAGTGGGCTTCGAATTACGAGTCGGACTGGCAACGCCTAAGCTACGGACACCGCAACTGTATGCAGTGCAGGCAACCTTTTTAGCATCTCTTGAGGCGTCTTTTTTTAGCACTGCTGTTCAAGGGGGATCCAAAAGGGTGTAACGGCTAGACGCTCGCCTATGGATCCCAAGGTCTTTTGTTCAGGGAGCCAGCTATGTTTTAAATATGACCTTGGTTCTCAACTCGACCCAGTCTCAAATAGGTATAAAGTATAAAACTGGGAAGTAAAGTCGGTCGATGCTGAAAACATCACCCACAGAGTGCTTACTGGTCAATAAAATATATGTCCAGCTGCAGATGCGTGTATGCGCGGAAAAAAGTCTTTTATTTACTATTATTGTTGAAGATGCATTGTTATTAGTGCCAGCACCTTTGTCTTAGATACCATGTGGCAGGTATTAGCACCTTTTATCTAGAAGAATTAAAAAAAACCCTAAGTAAATACAATAAGGATGTGTATCGTATGCACAAACAGTTCTGCAAAGGACGCGGTACATGATGATAATGATGATGCTGTACAATGTAAGTATCGTTATTTGTCCTATATTTGTAACTGATGGGAATCACATGAAAACAATGAAACATTTCAATAGAAGGAAACTAACCTTGTCCTCACTATAAACAGAAACCTCGGCTGTCAAATTGCTGGCTGAATACAAACAATCTCTGGACCGCTTACTGTGGAAGAAAGTAATCTGACTGTAACAACATTCATACAATTGCAGGTCTGTCTCCAGGTATATCCTTTTTTCTTCCATCGGCGACCGGGTCGCTAAATGGCTTGCTGGTAGACGACGTCGTCGCCGGTCGGGACAGTATTTGGTTCTGTCTTCTTTGATCGCATCAACACTGCAGGAGTTCTGTTCATGGCTTTTGGTGGCATTCAACGCTAAGCTATTTTATGTGTCGCACATAACCTGGTCACAATTATAACCTAATGCTGCCCCTTCAGGAATGCTGGTTGAACGTGATTATTTTTATTTTTTCAGAAAAGCACCTACCTTTTTTTTCCTCAGAGAATTTCAGAAAAAACTCTTTATCTCTCACCCTAGTGGCCGAGTGGTCTCAAGACACAGCGTCCGCTTCGAGGATCGAGGTCTCGGGTTCACCCTGGGAAAGCTGGGATTTTTTCACGTAAACTTCTAGAAATTTCCTGGTCTCTGGGAAGTGAGATAGGACCCGCCTGTGTATTGTAGCGCACGGTAAAAAAGTCCCTTGGTAGTTGGAAATCGAAAAGAGTAGCCTAATGGCGCTGACCGGGCAAGATTTGGAGTTAAAAATCGAGTCCAAAAGTAGTTCAAGATCCTTGTTGGTGCTAGGGAGTTTGTGCACTGCGGTGAGGTTCATCGGACTTAGACTGAAGTTATAAGTAAAACGGAGCACTTATGGGTTACTACCCGTGTGTCATGATGTTGATCAGTTGTTTAAACTAAACTTTGAAGGCTGTGTTTGTATTTTATTGACAGAAAAGGAATCATCAGCAGCAGCAATAACACTAGTAGTAGTAGTAGTAGTAGTAGTAGTAGTAGTAGTAGTAGTAGTAGTAGTAGTAGTAGTAGTAATAGTAGTAGTAGTAGTAGTAGTAGTAGTAGTAGTAGTAGTAGTAGTAGTAGTAGTAGTAGTAGTAGTAGTAGTAGTAGTAGTAGTAGTAGTAGTAGTAGTAGTAGTAGTAGTAGTAGTAATAGTAGTAGTAGTAGTAGTAGTAGTAGTAGTAGTAGTAGTAGTAGTAGTAGTAGTAGTAGTAGTAGTAGTAGTAGTAGTAGTAGTAGTAGTAGTAGTAGTAGTAGTAGTAGTAGTAGTAGCACTGAAATACCACTAATCCACTTTTGATACTTACGCCAATGATGCCAGAAATAGTGGCCGATAACAGTCCTTGAATTCTGTAGTGGGTTCCCAGCCCATGAAACCATAGGGCCAAGTGCAGTTGGCGATCTTTGGATCGTGGAGGAGGCCAAGACTAGGGACAGACATAAAGGCATTATATTACATATATGAACATTGCATACTATACTGCACTATACTATACTAAAGTTTATATCAAAGTGGGGAAAACATTCAGTCGTAAAGTGTGAAGAGAAAGTCTTGGGAGAGATTAGCTCAGGTAGGGAATTATTGTTTGGGAATATGGTAAGAAAAGAAAAACTAGACTACATCCGGGGAAGTGATGCAGGGGAAGCCCAAAAGTGAAAGAATTCTATTGTACTGAATCTATAGCATTAAAGAAAGACTACAAAAGTGTTTAGCAGTATATGTGACACGGGGCTCCAGAGAGATGTGACGACCAGCGCAACACATCATGGACAATAAGAATAAGGAAACAATGTGTGAGTGACATTCAACCGCACCAGTATCGCACAACTAGGCATAAACACCAGGTGACACGAAGCGACACTATTCTGATGAATGTAATCCTGGTAAAAGTCTTAGAAATCCCGTTCAACATGGCGAGCACCAAACTTACCAATAAGCACTAAAATGACGATCCTACAAACAACTTGCAGACAACCTGGCTCGACAGACATGGGTCTGGGAGGCGGGGGTGGGGGTGGATGGGCTATAACCACCAACATTAAGAAATACACAATTAAATGACAGCATGAACAGAGGCTAAAAAAATAACTAATGCCATCTAGGAGAGGCTACCTCCCGAGGTAGCCGTTGAAACTGACCAATTCAAACTAATATGATGAAGCTCAACCGTTAGTTTATAATAACAATAAGGTCCCTAACTATAGTCAGGCAGGGGCTTAAAAATAACAACAACAACAACAAAATGCGTCCCTGATTGGGGCGAGGTTGGTAGGAAACAATGCACCGGTATGTTTCGAGTTTAAAATTATATTTTATCTAAATAATGCTGGCACAAATAATACATTGAGCAATTTATTGCCCTGCATATTTCGCTATGATTATATTTAACAACATAACATCAGGCATTATTTTATTCTGCCTGTTGTAGCATTATAGTAGAGAGTTCGTGGATCAACATCTAACTGTTACCAGTTTTCTACTATTTTTTGTGTGGCAGTACTATACTATTCTGTACTATGTAATGCAAGTAAAATTATTTTGTACCTACATAAAACTCAAACCAAACCACCTCTGAAGTATATTCTGGTTCCCTTATATATAAACAATATCGATCTTTAACAGGCTGAAGTCACTACGTAGTGATACATGAACAATACATGACTGAATAGATTGAACAGAGCCTGGAAACAAGAACACTGTATTATCATGCTACTATTAATATTAAAATAAAAAAAGAAGTCAACTCACTTGTGACCAAGCTCATGCAGTTCTCGCTGAACTCCATTTCTTTGAGGCATCACAAGGGAACACTTTTTCTTGGGATGGCAGACGCCTCCAACAGACGAGATTCCCACTATTTTCTTCCTAGTTTCCCTGCAGAATCATTGAAATGTTCATTGTTTTAGTAACTAGACAGGTTATTGTCTCTTTATAAAGAGAGCATTTTATGGCGAGCTCCAGTAAGGGAAGAGGTCCCAGAAAGGACAGAAAAAAGCGCTATAAGGATACATCCAAGACTGCTCTCAATTCTTTTGGCATCAACACAGCGACGTGGGAGGCTGCTGCGCCAGACCATTCTGGATGGCGTACGTCTCTCATGCATGATGCATCAGCCTGCCAGGCAGCAGAGGTTGCACAGGCAGAGAAACGGAGGCAGACTAGAAATAATCTAATAACTTTCCAGGCTCATTTTGGACGAATCAGCCATCTTCGTACTCATAATAATTACTACTTTGGCTGAAAGGGGACTTCATCACTTGTGATGGACGAACAACAACTGGTTATTCAAGTTTGGTTTCATCCATTCAGGGCGTGAATGTTTTCCAAAGACAAATTAGACATTGTTAGAAAAAAAAAATTAAAAATGCAACAGGGCTGTAAAACGTCCAGCCGGCAAAAAAAAAATATTTTTTTGTTGTTGTCTGGCTTACCATGAAAACTAGTTTAAAGTTTGAACAAATCATCACCATCATCACCATCATCTCATCATCCTGTAATCCTGCGTGTGGTTGGGTCGCCGGTTGCTGTTGACTGTCTAATCAGCTGCCTCCACCTTTGACAGTTAGATGCGATTTACTTCATGGTTGCATGCTTAATGCCTGTATAATCAGTCAAGTTATTTATCCAGGTCTTTCTTGGCCTGCCTCCCTTCCTCTTCCCCTATACTAAACCATGCAGTATTGTTTTTTTTAAGAGGTCGTTAGATCTTTTTACATGTCCATACCATTGCATTTCTACCTTGTTAAAAGAGGTTCATAGTTGCCAGTATGCTGGATAATTTCGTCATTTGTGATGTGGTCTATTTGGCATGGGGAAACCCGACTGCAGTAAAATCCAAACCTCGTCTAAGTAGTCTCTGTATGTTTTACCAAATACTGAAGGCTAATTTTCGGGATGATAAATGTGAATGGCCCGTAAATGATGTTTTTAACACACTGAAATTATATTTGGCAGAAAGGAGGTTTTGTAACAAATCTGTTTAAAATGCTTCTTTCTAATGTGGTGTAAATTCGCTAGATGTAACTCTTATGAACATTAGCAACATGTGGTGGTGTTTTTTTAAACGAACCCAATTCTTCGCCTCAGTATTAAAAACACCGTTCGCGTATGCATTTTTCGTTATTTTAATCCTCACAACGGCTGTTGCCGGGGGCCCTAATATAACCCAACTATGGGATGAACGGGGTTTCTGGGACTTGTGCCCGGGTCATCCTCCTCGAATGGTGGCACTTTGGGTCACCGGGTTTTGGCCCCTCGTTGTGCTGTGCTGGTGAGGTTGAACAACATACATACATTCTTTTCCTGTAACGTGGAATGAGTTGTTAAAATATGCAGTCTTACTAAGTAATGTACAATATATCTAGTTTAATAGCACTTACACTTCCTCCAGTCATCTTTTCATTTGACGCTTTGTGACTAGATAGTTAGGTAAGTTGCACCCCACCAGGACATCACACAGAGAGATAAACACAAAGTGTCACCATGCGGATGAGGGACCACCCGTGGAGAGGTCCCGGAAACCCCGTACAGCCATTATGCCATATTCAAGGCACGGTTATATTTAGGGCCCCTGCCAAAAGCCAGGGTGGTTCTTCAAAATAACTAAAAATTGAAACCCACATTGAGACGACGCCTATTTTGTGACTGCTTTTCCATATTCCTATATAATAGACTGACGGTGATGATGTTTAATAGATCAAAACTTTGCAATTCAAACGATCAGTTAAAACAACTACAGTCTTACCAAGTGTACATCATTTTGTGATCGACACCGTCTTCTGGTGACTGCTCACAGAACAGCTTTAAGTGGGATTTTATGCTCTGGCTCTCGTTTGAACTCCCATAGTAATCCTGAAAGGGAGAATACATAGGATATCGAATGTTTAGCTGCAGTTATGTCCCTGTATTTGTAATCTGGAAATGTTTCAGCCAAAATTATAAGTAATACAATGCTGTTTTCTTTGTTGACAACTGAACTGACATTATTATGATTGTATGCTGTAAGATATTTGCGAACTTTACTTGGATATTTCATTTAATATTTAGATATTGATTTATTATACGTCACTTACGTATTTATTCTTTGGATTGGATTGGATTGTTTACCCCACCAGGACATCACACAAGCGATAAACACCCGATGACACAAAGTGCCACCATGCGGATGAGGATCACCGTGGAGAGGTCCCAGAAACCGCGTTCAGACATTTGGCCATAATGATGACCTGCCTATATTGCGGCCCCTGGCAAAAGCCAGAGTGGGGCTTCAAATAACAAAAAATAACGTCCTAAGAAGGACGAAAAGCAGTAATTTATTCTTCGCGTGAAGAAATATTTTATTTTTTATTTTTTATATCTTGATATGGTACTCTTTTCTCAACTACAGCTGTATATATATATATATATATATATATATATATATATATATATATATATATATATATATATATATATATATATATATATAATGATTCTGTCCCAGTGTGGGACACACTTTTTCGTTATTTTTAAGCCCAACCCCGGCTGCAATCTGACGCCTTTATATTTCCTAACAGTTAAATAAAGTTTCTGGAACTTGTACCTGGGTGATCCTCTTCCGAATGGTGGCACTTTGTGTCTCGGGGTGTTGGTCGCTCGTTGTAATATCCTGGTGGGGTTGAACGACACACACACGCACACACACAAACGCGCGTACGGCGCGCGCGCGCACACACACACAGACATACACACACAGAGTAGTATTTGAGAATAGATCGATTTCTCAGCCTTACTAGTCGGTTAGTCGGGGGGAGGGGGAAGGAAGAAATCTTGCTTCTGCTAAGGTTTAAACCCGAACCAGTCTTAGTTATAAAGCGGATTTATATCGAGTAAAGTTTAAGAGAGCAATGAAGAAGAATCTGACAATTAACTCACTGGATTTTTAGACCAAATCTCCAAACGTTTAATCTTGATATCAACTTCAGTCCCAATGCGAGCCGTATCCTGGTAAACTTGTCTGATCTATAAAACATCAATATGGGATTACACAGTGTGCATGGCAAAGATATTACATTTAGTGTGTAAAGTAAGTAGTAAGTAAGTTTTACCCCACCAGGACATCACACAGAGCGATAAACACCCGGTGACACAAGATGCCACCATGCGGATGAGGATCACCCAAGGAGAAGTCACGGAATCCCCGTTCAACCGTTGTCTGTGTTTACTGTGTAGCATACCTGGCTGACCTTGCAGAATTATCAACAGAATATAACCAACAATCTGCATACAAATAAGTTAGATCTGTAAAACGAATGTGCAAGTAACACTCAGGTTCTGGAACAGACTAAAGTCTAGGGGTGGACGAACAACCAGGACTTTCACCCACAGTTTACAGCCACTGAACGCGAATAAGAAAAAGATATCCTGCCGTGTTGGGTAGAACATTTAACTCCAGGGCAGGACCAGACTGAATAATTTTAAGAACCCTTTAAGTGGCTTGCGTGTTATAGAATGCGGTTAACAATTTCAAGATCTTTAAGTGCTAGGGTTCATTCCCCGCGGATGAACGGTGGGGGGAAAGGGGGGGGGGGGAGGGGGTGGCGGAATTTTTCATCGGGGTTTTCGGACACTGGTACATGAGAGTCGCACAGTGGAAGAGACTGGTGTCTCACAACGAAAAACTCCCGAAGACAAGAGTGGTACATTGTGACCAACATTCATAATGGAGACGGCAGAAATTTCTGTTAATACTTTTTTGTCCTGACTTTTCCCATTCGTGATCTACACACTAAACTGAAGAGTGCGTAAAGGTCACGATATTAATAATAGGTGTTATGACTAGGGCTGTACCGAATATTCGCTTCGTATTCGCTTCGGGGCCGAATACTGGACTTAATAACTATTCGGTATTCGGCCGAATAGTTGCGGTCGGGCCGAATACGAATAGTGGTTACTTTACACCCGTTTCTGGACTGGTGGAAAATAAACATATCAAGATTTCCCACCTTGGTTCATACTGTCAAGCGTTATCTTTGTGCATCACCTACGAGCGTACCAAGTGAACGTCTGTTTAGTACAGTTGGAAATACCTTTAGTGAGACAAGAAGCTGCCTTAATGCTGACAACATAGCACGATTTGGGGAGGGGGGGGGGGGTGGGAGCTAATGCCGCTTTCACTGATTAACTAAGCTGTCAGTGACAATTTACAAGTTTAGTTACTTGTTAAAAAACTAAGAATACTTACATTCCTATGTATTAGTTACCACAGACTGACTGACTAAAGGATGCAAAACATGAAATGTTTTTAAATGTTTACTATTCTGTACTACATTTGTAAAGTAAAATTTCAGCATACATTTGACAATATGGATCTTTTTTTTTTTTTATTCTGTTGATCTATTTTATACACGAAAGTGGAAGAATTGGCCTCAGTTTGAATAGTGGGAAGAAAGAAGTAATGGTGGTATCAAAAAAAAAAAAAAAAAAAAAAATTATTCCTAAAGGTGTAATAAAAGTCAATGGTTTTATTTTATATCAAGTAGAGAAATTTAGGTATCTGGGCACATGGATAACATCAGATGGAAGATGCATTACTGAAATAAGAAACAGAATAGGACAGGCAAAAACTGCATTTAATAAAATGAAGAACATCTTATGAAATATATCTTTGTCATTGAAGGTTAAAAAAAGAATTCTTGCTTGCTACATAGTACACACATCCAGTTTTAACATATGGATGTAAGTCCTGGACAATCGGTAGACAGAAATAATGCTTAAAAAATACCTTAGACAGCCACACACAGAAAAGCAGCCAAGAGGTTTTGATAGAGGCGGGAGCCCGAAGACAACTACTCACGGACATCAGAAGGAGACAGTCATCATTTTTCGTCCATGTTATAAGATGTGGGAAAATGGAACATGTGGTGACCACTGGAAAGATATGTGGAAGGGGGGATAGGGGAAGACAAAGAGAGAAGATTCTTGACAGTCTTGTTGCATGGCATAGAGGTGTGTCAGCACACGAACTAAGTGATACATGCTGCAGGAGATCGCAGATTGTGTCGAGGCATAATTGCCTATGCCAGTCAGCAAAGCACCTGATGATGATGATTCACTATTCGTATTCGTATTCGGCCGAATAGTTGGTCCAGCTATTCATATTCACTATTCGGTACAGCCCTAGTTATGACTGGAGCCACCCACTTCAGCCTTTTCTTCGATAATCGGAACAATATTTCTTTACAAACTTCACATTTATTACACAGTGACGTTTATTTAGAATAATACGATAAACTATACACAATTAGTGGCACAGGAACTGGCGCAGACATATATAAAATAATGGATGGGAGCCTCCCGTTCCGTACACATTTTCTAGAGGTCCTCAAGGGATATACGCCTTGTTTACATGTGTAAAATATTACTAATAGTAACTTTGTGCTAAATGGCAACTATAAATATAATAAAATATTTGAAATAATACGATATTGATAAACGAAATCTTGAATTAAAATTTTTTTTTTAACATTGGTTGTGAGTGGGCGCTTCTTCGCACCTTGAAAATGTAGAGGGAAGTAATTCAAATTTTCCTCTGTTGCTAGGGTGCACTCAGTGTTATTATACTCCCAGTTTCTGGCGTTCCTAGGCATCGTGTAATATATTTACTGTGAAAACATATCATGTATATTTTCGGGAAAGGCAAACTAAAAATAAAAATGTCTCATGTTTTTATGTGTTTTTTTTTAGAGTGAATGTTTTATATATATATATCTGTGTGTGTTTGTGCAATGAGATGTGGGGTGGCGTTATCCAGGCTATTTTAATGTTTTGTAAAAAGGAAGAAAATTGCGTGTTGAGACGGTTAAAAGACAAGCATCAAAGCATTAGAAACACTTGATTTAATCCTGTGCCACACTTGCACGTATACAAAGGGCCGAATGCTATCCGCCGATCACTTTTTTGACACATTCACAAACATTGAAATAACAATTGAAAGTTAGGAAAACATAAAATCCTCCTTATATTTCATGCCGTGTGGCGTCTGTCGTCATGTCTGTCCGCAGTTTCTGTCCCGCATACTGCCAGTCTTTAGAAATACTGCTGCTCCTAAAGGCCATGATGTCAAAGTGTGTGTGTGTATATATATATATATATATATATATATATATATATATATATATATATATATATATATATATATATATATCTTCTATCTACATCTTCTACAATGGGCCCCGGTATCGCTTACCCGGTATGTCTTCTTCTTCTTTTTCTTCTTCTTCTTCTTCTTCTTCTTCTTCTTCTTCTTCTTCTTCTTCTTCTTCTTCTTCTTCTTCTTCTTCTTTACGTCCTCTTTTACCGCTTCCGGTGTCGAGGGAGATTTAAGGTCCTGTTTCGTTTTTTTTTCTCGCTGCTTCGACCAAAGACACATCTTGGTACTATAGAGTTTCTTATTCTATCCCTCCATTTTGTTCTTGGTTTACCTCTTGCTCCATGTCCCTTTTCTCTTTTGCTATATGCCTTGTCTGGTACAGCATTAGAAGGCATTCTCTTCGAGTAGGCAAACCATTTGATTTGCTGTCTTTCTATGTAATTTATAATTAGTTCACTGCCAATACCAGGTATATTATGACGTCTATTTTTAAATCAGAATACATACATTAGACTACTTACGATATTCCACCGGTTGATGACCCAGTTCACAATCTGTGAGGCAGTGCTGATCTGACTCTCCTTGAGGATGTTTGTGTAGTTAGCGTTGATGTATATCCCCACCTCAATTGTTGCTTTTCCTCGACCTACAGTAGCACATTGTTTCATCATTTTAGGGTTGGAATGATGTCTGAATATTTAATAAAAAATTATTTCCTATAACAATTTTGCAGAAACATGGAATCAATTTTTTCATTTAAATGTTTTCACAATATCTCCTAAATGAAACATCAACAAATTCTTACAACCTTTATTTGCACCTTTCTGTCTTACCAGACGATAATGATACATTGTGCAATGGCAAGTCATGGGTGTCATAGCATCTGACAACCATACAGTCGTTTACTAGCCAGAACATCAAATCTGGCACTTGCGATAAACTGAAACTCCTCTCAACAAGTGTAGACTGGAGGAAGCCAGCACTTTCATTGATTTCGCAGTTGACAGAGAATACCACTCACTCTTCTATAATTTATGTATGTCACGTCTGCTCTGCACTATGTGTGTTGACATATGTCTTCGTATCCTATTCGATCGTCACAATTGTAGACACGACACACACACACACACACACACACACACACACACACACACACACACATTGTGATTATAACTGACTCATAAAGGTTGCCGAGGAAGTTCAGGACAGGCATGCTTCGTGCAGAGTGGTATGCTTCGTGCAGAATGGCATGCTTCACTGCAGAGGACACGGGGGAGAAGTATTGTCTGTTTTTTTTCCACGGGGAAACTCTGGTGTGTTGGGAAATAAACAGTGGAACAGACTGGCTGGCTCTACACAACTTGGTGGAATACTGATGCATGATAAGGCAGACGTGGTTAGTGCCTTGTGGGAGAGCATGTACAGTTGAGAGGGGCAGATGGATCACCACAGTCTGGTGAGGCTGATGCAGCAGGGAATGACGAGAGGTTCTGGCAGAGGAAAGGCAGGACGGGCGTTTAGTCAGAATGCTACTGGCACTATTAGTATCTGAACTCTTCACTAGCTGCTGAAGATGGGGACATAATGCTTATGAGAATGCACCAAGTGCTGTGATGTCGGTTCTTGAATAAACTCAACTCAACTTCTAGAACCGCACATAATCACCGCTACTATATTTATAGTTAGTTAGTTAGTTAGTTAGTCTTTCCTCTTGTGTCGAGTGCGGCACATAGGGCAGAGGTCATGACTCTCCATGCATGGCGGCTCGTTGCAATCTGTTGTAGGTCTTGGATGTTTGAGTGGCCCATGAGTGAGCCTTCCCTGATGATAGTTATTTATAGTACAAACTATAATACCAAATAAAGTCACTTCCTACTCAAATGGCTACTGACTCATTGTTCATCATAACACTGTAAATTTGTGGTTTTCTATCTTTTGTATTATCGCTCAAAAATTGGAAGGTCATATTTCTTTGGGTTCTTACAGCCCTATGAGCATAAACCTAAAAGTAGTTACAGAAAGTAGCAGTTACTTAAACTATCAATGTACTTTTGGATCAGTGCAGTAACGACTAATGTATTTCTCATAAAACAAATACCTACCTATGTATTTGTTATAAAACAAATACTTACTAATGTACTTCAATAAAACCGAAAAAAATATGCTAGAGCATTTGCTATTTAAAAAATAAATAAATGAATTAACAAAACTGCTGTTGTATTTCTTACGAAACAAATATCCTCTAAAAAAAAAATCGTACACAGTAGAACCTTGGTTCTCGAAATTAATATTTCATTAAGAGTTGTTTAAAATACGAGTTGTTTGAAAATTGACACAATTTTTATTGCAACCATTATTGTTAATTTGTTTCCTAACAGAAATGACAAATTGTCAGTGAAAATGACCTGTCTCTTTACTTGTACTTAAATAGCTTTGGTGTCATAAAAAACACTTTGCGGAGGGACTTTTTTCTACTCATTTGTAATGGTTCTGGCTGTTGCAGAAATCGAGGTTTGGTTTTTTCCCGCAAAAAATATTTGTTTGAGAAACGGTATTGTTCCAGAAGGGAGGCGTTTGTGAACCGAAGATCCACTGTAAAAGAATATCTACTTATTAAATGTATATAAAGGCATATACATACTAACGTATATCTTATGAAACAACACAGTCCTCAATATTGTAGTTACCGGTTTTCAGCGTTGTTGAGACACTGTTGTGTTCGCTGCCTGCAGTTGTTGCCTCAACTCTTGGAAGATCCGTTGCCTTTGGATCATCATTTTCATCAGTGAAAACATCTTCATCATCGGTTTCCAACGCTTCAACGGGGTACAAGTCGACGTCTTCTGTTTGTTTGGACTGTACTTCACTGGAATTTGTGATTGTGACGATGAGCGATGGGAAATCATTATCTATGTCGTTAGAGGTGGTTCCATTCGTGTCGTAAGCATCGTGTTCGATTGTGTAAGTTTCGTTGTTCGTGTGAATTATTCCGCTCTGAAAGAATACAGTAATGAATTAAAATCTTAGAAATCATTTATTCAATTAGTGTAGGCAAGTGGGATATTAACAACTAAGGCAATTAATAATACACCGCGAACAATCATTAACTGGTGCCTGCACAGAATAGAGGAATTTACATGGTATGGTAGAATCACTAATGTAGAGCTTTAGCAGAGAACGAAACAAGTTCCAGTGGACCAAAATAGGAAGAAAAGATGCTAGCTTTAGATAGGACACACGTTGAATAAAACCTGAGAACAATATAACTAGAATGTCTTCGCTGGAACCCACAGATGTATAGAAATGAAGGGAGACAAACACACACACACACACACACACACACACACACACACACACACTCACACACATGGAGAAGGTTGCTAGAGAGAGAAATCGAAAAGATGGGGAGGGCCTGAGGAGAACTGCATAAGATAGCGAAGGATAGCACGACTTGGCATGAGTTGGTTGAGAGCCTGTGCTTCATTGGATGTTAGACAGGCAGAAGAGAAGAGAGGTGTGATATTGACGACACCACCCTTCCAGTCTCGATTGTCTTTACAAGTATGAGTCAAGCACCACACGTCCTTCACTGCTTTAAAAATGAATCTGATTTTTTCTTTTAATTCAGCCCCTGATGTTCATTGCTGCTGATGGCAACCTCCTCCATTCATATCACTGACTGGACGTCCCTTTCCAGCGGCCCACTATTCCATTTACATCTCTAACTGGACGTCCCTTTCCAGCTGCCCACTATTCCATTTATATCACTGACTGGACGTCCCTTTCCAGCGGCCCACTATTCCATTTACATCTCTAACTGGACTTCTATTTCCAGCAGCTGACTCCTCTATTCACATTTCTAAATGGATTTATCTATAGGTCCCTAAAATGAATGGCATAACTTCTCCAGCATTCCGAGCCCTTGGGGTTCACTGCTGCATATATCTTATCAACAGAAGAAAAGAATCATCAAATCAATCCGAAAACCACCAAAACTGGCACGTGACGATTTCTATTTTATGGAAAGACCATGCAAGTCATTATTTTACGTCTTAGAAGATTAGATTTTGCAGCCAAATGTACATATCATTTAAGACTGGCGAATCAGCCATGCGCACATGTGGCACCTAAGACAGCAGATCACATCCCATATGCATCATATCCAGGCAACACTTCTGGCCAAGAGAGACACTGGTGGAAGCCAAACTTTACAGGCCTTTAAGTGAATACCAAAAGACAATGAAGTTCATGCTAGAGACAGCATTGCAGATAAAGCTAATTTATTTCAAGCGAACGAAAGAAGAAGGTGAAGAGACTTCTGCAGATATCCCTCGCCACCATTTATCTCTGTGATTGGTCTTCTTTTGCCAGTTGGTGTCAACCTCACGTGCTACAGGTTTCGGGTTGAATCCCCCGGTAAGAGCTGAGATTTTTTCACGTGCACTTGGACTTCTAGTAATTTCTCCCTGGTCTCTGGGTAGTGAGATCGGACGCCCCTGTGCATTGTTGCACCCGTAAAAAATCCCTTGACAGTTAGAAAGGGAAAAAAGAGTAGCTAAAGTATTTAGGGATCCTCGCCGGTGTTACAGAGCTTGTGCACTGTGCTAAGCTTGTTCAGACTCAGACTTGAGTGAGAAGAAGAACTGGAGCAGTTATGGGTTATTGCCCGTGTGCCATGATGTTGATACTTTGTTCAAAACCTGAAAAACCATACCAGTCTTGACTCGAGGGGTTTGTAGGTCTCCCTGCATATTGTCTATCCAGTGTCGTCTTGGTCTAACCCCTGGTCTGTTTTAAAAGCAATAAGGCAAATAGAGTTGATGGAATTTGAACTCATACAAAATGTAGTCACTTGTTACAATCAAAGACAAACCAACTAATAAAACAAATATAAGATGTGAACATACATCAGCCTTCTCGTATCGGCACAGCGAGAGATGATAATAAGGCTAACTGATATACATTGATAAAAACTCCGAAAATATTTACCACGCCGCTGCAGAAACTGAAACTAGCATAGCCGAAATCAACCCTGACACGTCCAGCAAAATGACAGTTTGGTCCAACCTCTGGATTAAACTTTTCTGCATCGTCGCCGTGTCTGAGCACAGCGTCTGAGCTGGAACTCCACACAGAGCCTTCTTGTAGATCAATATCTATGACTTTGTTTATGGAGCTCAGATTTAGCCGCAGTAGTTTAACATCTTGTGGAGATGTCACATGTCGGCGCTTTAGTCTGTGGAATGATATGTAAATAATGATACCCCTCAATCTGTGTCAATGATATGCAAATGATTATAGCCTTATGACTGTGCCTAAGATATTTAAATTATATATAGTCTATACCTCATATTACACAATTTAATCTGTACTGGAAATACTGAATGTGGTTCTTTATAAATATAATACCTAAGATGACGTCACAGGACAGTCAAAAATTTTAGGGGGTGGTAAGACTGGGTTTCCCGGCTATCTGGTGCATTCAACGACTCCAAAACATCTAGAACTGCTCCAAAACATCTAAAACGGCCCCTAACCAAAACCCACCTACGTCCCAGAAAAGAGTGCTGCCTAGGTCCCACGACTGCATGCATCCTAAGTCCCACGACTGCATGCAGCCTATCTACCACCTCCTGAAAAATTAGACTGTCCCGTGACCTGTAGATTTCCCCTGTTTGGGGTAGGATATTAATAAAGCACCTTAAATAATTATAGCTTATATATGCTGCAGACCTGTCCACTCTACCTACAATTTCGAAAAGAATCCTGGCTTCAAGTTTTCGGAGCAAGCTATGGGGAACCATGAAGGACCTGCAGATGACATGCGTGTTCAGAGGCAACCTACCTGATGGTCTGACCTGAGCATTGGACACCAAACATAAGGGAGAAAGAAGAGAAAGATTATATATATATATATAGGGTTTATGCATGTTTGCAGAATGTCTGGTGCTGCTTTGGCAAGTGCACCTCACTAGCGGAAGGGACATTGAATACAATGGGTCCCCGCCCGGATTCCAGGGTCCCGTTGTGGGGGAAACATGAATAGACTCACCGTCCCTCGAAAAAGCATGTCGTAAGAGTCGACCAGCTGGGAGCTTTCTTCGAAGTCGGAAGGCATCAGCCTAAGCGACAATGAACCAATAAACTTACATCTGTAAAAATGATGTGCTCGCAAAACTCAGGTTCTGGAAGAAAAATAAAGACCAGAGGTGGACGAACAACCAGAAATTTCACCGCAGTTCACCGCCGGTGACCACAAAGAAGAAAGAAGAAAAATATACAATGAGCAGAAAAGCAGCACACCTGTAGGAATAAAGATAACTTGTGAATCCATTATGTGTCAACAGCAGCCTGACGAGGGTAGATAGAGGGATCCTGTATCTATACCAGTGGTATTTAAATGATTAAATTTTGTAGTCTGTATCGCATTGATTTAACTGATTAAATCCGTTGGTTTATTCTAGAGATATTTCAATGATTACAACATATACTCTGTGTTAGAGATCATTGCATATGATTTATAATGTAATGTTAGGTAAAGGTCTCATTTCCACGCCTTCAGAAATGCAGGACATATCAGTAGACCGACGAGTGGGTGGATGGATGGATGGATGGATGGAGAGATAGATGGATGGATGGATGGATGGATGGATGGATGGATGGATGGATGGATGGATGGATGGATGGATGGATGGATGGATGGATGGATGGATGGATGGATGGATGGATGGATGGATGGAAGGATGATTGGACGGATGGATGGATGGAAGGATGAATGGTTGAATGGATGGACGGATGACTGGAAAAATGAAAAGACGGACAGATGTATGAATGGTTAGATAGAGTGACGGACGGACGGATGAAGATGGATAAATAAATAATCAGATACCTCTGCGAGTGACCGCTACTTGAGTCCAAAAGATACAGATGACCTCGCATGCTCTGCTCCTCGCTATCTGGAAATGACAAGCAGAGATGACATTAACTACACTTAAACAGTTTCGTATATGGTTGACATTCTGACATGTGATGACATGTCGCTGTGTTTCTGTCTACGTGAGTGTATGTGCGTATGATTAAATCTATAAATCTTCTTCTTCTTCTTTCGTTCTGTTGAAATAGATTATTTAAATCAGCAATGTTGTAAAAACTTCACTGTCTGTTGTATTTCGATCAGCGACCCGTAAAGTCTGGCTTGTACCTGTGTTTCTCTTAGCTAAAAGTTTTGACTTGATATGTTGTATTTGAGACAGTCTTAGAGGACGTGATCTGTCATCTCAGGTGCTAATCCGCATGTACACTTGCCTGATTCTCCAATCCTGATCAGGTACCCATCATCAGATGCTTTGCTGGCTGGCATAGGCGATTATGTATCGACACGATCTGCGAAGAATCTATAAATATTTCACCATATCGTTTTTACAATTATAGGTGCAAAATACCTACCTAGAATAGATGCATATATTAGGCGTCCTTTTGCACGAAGCGAACGTGTACAATTCGGAGGAGACAATGGATGGATCATCACAGTCTGGCGAGAGTAATGCAGCGGTGAGTGACTAGGGGATCTGGCCGTAACTGGACGCTCAGTGGAAAAGCAAGACAATCACACAGTGGGACTTCTACTGGTACCCTTGGAATCGGAGCTTTGCCGCTGGATTCTAAAGGTGGGGATGGGGCGCTTATGAAGATACTCTGCGTGCTGTGACGTTGATTCGTAAATCAACTTGAACAAAAATTTGGCGACATCCCCCCAACCCACTTTTCCCATTCCTGTCCACATTAACAAGACAACGTTAAAATGTAACAGTGCCTTCGACTACTCATAGTACAATTAAAGTGATGTAAGAACTTACCTTGAATGTTTAGTGCTCTCCCTTGGACCCAGTCCTGCGACACAAGACTGACCAGCAAAGTAAGCTGAACATGGAAGAAACAAATATGTTAATGTGACAACCCATTCAATCTTTAATAGCTGCTATTGGGTTTTTTTTTTTTTTTTTTTTTTTTTTTAATTGTCAAGATTTTGTACTTTTTGGTAAAAACCATTGAGTTTTGGTGAGTTAAGATTTGGAAAGGAAGGATGTACGAACGGACAGAAGGACGGATGGTAGAACAAGAGGGTGAGTTTGTAGAGGATGGATGGGAGACGGGCGGATGGAAGGACGTATAGATGAATGGGTCAGAATGCGTCAAAATAGCTAGGAAAGATGAAGAAGTTCCAAAGGGGGCGGGAGCGGGGGCGTCAAGCAATTTTGAAAATTAGTACATTTATACTCGTAATGTCGGCGTCTGTGGCTAAGGCGTTGCGAACGCGCTTCGTACGTAATGCCGGGGTGCCGGGTTCGATCCGAGCTGCGGGCCCTGTTCCTTGCCTTGGTTTCGACAGTGGTATCGAGAAGCCGACCGTCCAGAAGAAATGGTGAACTACTGGACTAACTTTGCCTAGAAAAACCACAATAGCCAAAAAAATTAATGCTGGCGTTGGTTCTGCAACGTCATGTAAAAGATACGCAATTAACTAATACTTGTAAAAATCAATTATACCTTAATGTTCCCCTCTTTGAATCATAAATAGAAATATTTAAAAAACCGTTTACGAAAAAAAAAAAAAAAAAGCGAGGATATTTGTGTTTGTTGACATCTTTGGGATATATACATGTACAACTGGAAACAGTGCGTCTCAATGTCGGACCCAGTTTCGTTTGTTGTTATTTTAAAGCCCCATTCTGGCTGTTACCGGGGGCCCTAATATAACCAATCCTATGGATTTAACTGGGCTTCTAGGACTTGTCCTGGCGGGATCCTCATCCGAATGGTGGCATATTGTGTCACCGTATGTTTGTTGCTTAATATTATATCCTGGTGGGGTTGAAAATCAGTCAGTCTGCATGGGATATCCCATTTTCAGCTATATTTATTGATGAGATATCCCGTTTTCAGCTCAAGATATTAGTCACCTTAATAATATATATCTGTACACACACACACACACACACATTTTATATATATATATATATATATATATATATATATATATATATATATATATATATATATATATATATATGGGCATGTAACTTCCTTGAGGCGTTATCCATATGTAATTTCTGGACTATCTTACAGTCATTGAAGAATAACATAGTGGCAATTGAAATGGAATACTACAAAAAAGATTTTCAAAATACTATCGCCTAAGAAGAAAAGACATTCTGACGCCCTGAAAGACGTGAACACCAAGGAAGACTGGCTAATAAACAGCGTCTTGTTTCAGAAACTGAAATATTTAAATTAAGTGACACCCTGGGTAAGAAAAAGTGGGAGATATGGCGAAAGACTAATTCCCCCCCCCCCCCCCCGGGCAAGCTGTAATGAAAGCGACGTTATGCAAAGGATCTGCTACAAGATCAGATATATATATATATATATATATATATATATATATATATATATATATATATATATATATATATATATATTATTTATATATATTTTATGTATATATATTATATATATAATATATATATATATGTATTATATATATAATATATCTTTACTAGCCAACCCTCTTCAATATTCAGCTCTTGAAGTATGGATGCATTTGTTCTTTTCTTTACCCAAGATATTCTTAGAACCTGTCTGTAACATTTATATTCAAATGCATTTATGCGCTGTTCCGCTTGTTTTGTAAGTGTCCAGGTCTCAAAGGCGTATGTTGCAATGGGAAAGATGCATGCTCTTAAAAATCTGACCTTTGTAATTCTATCTGTACAATTCCATAATTTATTCAGTTGTTTTAGTCTTTGAAGAGCAATTGATAGTCGCCGTTTAATTTCTTTCATTGTGTCACCATTGTTGGTAACCAGTGACCCAAGATATTCGAAATTTTCCACCACTTCCAATCTTTCCTCATTAACATATATTTCCTTCTCCATGGCAGTTTTGTTTGTATGCATTATCTTTGTTTTTGCTATGTTAAGAAATAAGTTATGATTTTCACTATTTCTTTGGAGTGAGGTTAATAAGTTTTCTAAACCATTTTGTGATGTTGATAGTAATACTGTATCATCAGCATAACGAATTTCTGGTATTTCATGACCACCGATGTTTAGGGCATCATATTGTTCCTTGTTTATAGATATAGATGTTATAGATATAGAATAAAAATATACATTATAGAATATAATACATACATCATGTGTACACAATCTTACACACTCACACATTAGAAGAAGAAGAAGAAGAAGAAGAAGAAGAAGAAGAAGAAGAAGAAGAAGAAGAAGAAGAAGAAGAAGAAGAAGAAGAAGAAGAAGAAGAAGAAGAAGAAGAAGAAGAAGAAGAAGAAGAAGAAGAAGAAGAAGAAGAAGAAGAAGAAGAAGAAGAAGAAGAAGAAGAAGAAGAAGAAGAAGAAGAAGAAGTATTTCCGAATGTCAAGATAATTTAAAAAAACACAAACACACACACAATGAGGCTCACCAGACATAAATTTCCCATGGCTTGATCTGGAGAACTGGTTGACAAAAACTAATGTTGTAGGCAGAGTCGGGATCTTTGACAAACAGGCAGACTCCTAACCTTCTGTCCAGGTGAAAACTCTCAGTTTCTTCTGAGATGTGAAGTCCCAACTACGACAATTTATACAGGCAGGAAATTCATATTGAAACATGCCGTAAAAGGTCAATGATTGACCGATCACCAATCAGGACGTAGCTAAACACGGTTTTGCATAATATTACTTGTGATACTGGCGTGACACGCTGAGGCATTGTCTAGATACGAAACGCCAGCAGACGACAGCGAACAGCCCCAACAAACACACCCTTGGGAAACAGTGCTGCCTTGCAATTGTTGGAAGTATCCCGGAAAGACAAATCTGAAGAGGGATCGGGTAGTCAGGTTTTGTACCGGCTTTCAACCTTTACCTTTCCCACCCGCTGTTAACTCCCATATTGTTTACCCCCACACTCAATGGCTTCAGATAATTTTCGTAGCCAGGGGATTTACCGTAGACCAGTGGTTCTGAAATTATTAAATTCGCCAGTGGGTGAGTGATTTGGTCAGCGTTAGGCTCGCCAGATCAAACATGGCACACCTGTAAATATATGCTAAAACGTTAAGAAGAATTTCCACAACTTTAGATTATTTCGAACTTGCTGTTAGCATTTTGATGAAACGAATTGGTAAATCGATAGATGATGTTGTTTATATAACAGCGTTGGCTATCATTTCCATCACACACACACACACACACACACACACACACACACACACACACACACAATTGGTATCCATTTATATACTGGTTAATCTAATATCCAAGTCAAGATGTTGTGTAAAGTTAAAATATAATTTAGCACAATAATTACAGTGAAAAGGGCATCAGTGTCTGACTTTCAAAGATACATCATATACTGTGATACATGCACAATATTTGTCCAGATTAATTTTGCATCGCCAGAGCAAACGAGAAATAAATAATAACACTCAATGCGTTGTGTGGCTGTACACAGACATATGCTGAGCACACATGACGAGTTGCTTGGGGAGAAGCGCATAAGATTTCCATTAATTCGAACACAAGAACACCAAGCCGGCAGATAAGCAGACCAGCGCTCTACCACGGCTCACGTTTTGTAATACAGGAGGCACAGAGTAGCCAAAACGAGCACTGATGACTTTAGTTGAATGAGGCGATGCATTAATTTCCTTAGACGGCCGATAACAGGCAGACTAATTGGTGAGGGAGATGAAAAAAGGGTGGGATGAGAAGAGAAAACAACAATACAGAAGAATGTGTATAAATAATTATAGCAGTAGTAGCAGCAGTAGAAGTAGTAATAGTAGTAGTACCCTGTAATAATAGTAATAGCAGAAGCAGCAATAGTACCATTACTAGTAGTAGTAGTAGCAGGAGAAATAGTATTAGCAGTAGTAGCAAACTAGTAATAACAGCAACAGCAGCATTACTAAAAATAGTAGTAGCAGCAGTAGTACCGTTACTAATAGTAGTAGTAGCAGCAGTAGAATTAATAATAGTAGTAGTAGTACACTAGTAGTAGCAGCAGTATTACCATTACTAGTAGTAGTAGTAGCAGCAGTAACATTACTAATAGTAGTAGTAGTAGTAGCAGCAGCAGCAGTAGTACCATTACTAGAAGTAGTAGTAGTAGTAGTAGTAGTAGTAGTAGTAGTAGTAGCAGTAGTACCATTACTAGCAATAGTAGTAGCAGCAGCAGCAGTAACATTACTAATAGTAGTAGCAGCAGTAGTACCATTACTAGTAGTAGCAGTAGAAGTAGTAACATTACTAATAGTAGTAGTAGTAGTAGTAGTAGTAGTAGTAGTAGTAGTAGTAGTAGTAGTAGTAGTAGTAGTAGTAGTAGTAGTAGTAGTAGTAGTAGTAGTAGTAGTGGTGGTAGTAGTAGTAGCAGCAGCAGTAGTACCATTACTAGTAGTAGTAGCAGCAGCAGGAGAAATAGTATTAGCAGTAGTAGCAAACTGTAGTAATAACAGGAGCAGCAGCATTACTAAAAGTAGTAGTAGCAGCAGTAGTACCGTTACCAATAGTAGTAGCAGCAGCAGTAGAAGTAGTAATAGTAGTAGTAGTACACTAGTAGTAGCAGCAGTAGTACCATTACTAGTAGTAGCAGCAGCAGCAGTAACATTACAAATAGTAGTAGTAGTAGTAGTAGTAGTAGTAGTAGTAGTAGTAGTAGTAGTAGTAGTAGTAGTAGCAGCAGCAGTAGTACCATTACTGGTAGTAGTAGTAGTAGTAGTAGTAGTAGTAGTAGTAGTAGTAGTAGTAGTAGTAGTAGTAGTAGTAGTAGTAGTAATAGTAGCAGCAGTAGTACCATTACTAGTAGTAGTAGTAGTAGTAGTAGCAGCAGTAGTACCATTACTAGTAGTAGTAGTAGTAGCAGTAACATTACTAATAGTAGTAGTAGTAGCAGCAGCATTAGTACCATTACGAATAGTAGTAGAAGCAGCAGTAGAAGTAGTAAAAGTTGTAGTAGTATACTGCAGTAATAGTAGTAGCAGCAGCAGTATTATCATTACTAGTAGCAGTAGTACCAGCAGTAGTACCATTGTTAGTTGTGGTAGTAGTAACAGCAGCAAAAGCAGCAGCAGCAACAGTAGTAGTAGAAGCAACAGAGTAGTAATAATAGCGAAATACATAAAAGTACCAGTAACATGTTGTAGTTGCAGTGGTAGTGTTAGTGGAGGTGGTAGTGGTAGTGGATGTGGTAGTTTAAGTAAAACAGAGAGGGTGCCCCGCTAAATTAAATACTCATATGCCACCTACGAGCAGCAGAGTGTGAGGAATATTCTTCTTCCCCTACGTCACGTCCTCGTTTTTTTTAAATAGTTTTATTAAACTATGTATGTCGCATACTAATATGAGAAACAATTCTCGATCACTTGTAACATCTAGAGTGAAGCAAAGAACCCCTTTGGCTGTATTGCGCATGTACGGTTAAACCTATAGACCAGTCGGCGGTCTAGGAGTGATGTGAACAGCTCCACGCCGGCCGTCTTTACTTCCTAGGACTTTTCTTGGTACCCACTCAAGACTGAGTCGACATGGGAGCCAGCTCTAGTTTGAAAAATCCTCTGGCACCGCCAGGACCTAAACTCATGACTCTTCCGATTAACAGGCGAGCATGTAGCCGCTGCACCAGGGCGGCTCCTATTAATTACAGAATTGTTTTAAATTATTGAAAGTTTTTACGATTGAAAATGGTGTGCGGGATTTGTTCTAGAACTTTCTGAACCACTGACATGTTAAAGTGAAATAATAATTTTAAAAAA
>CAJHNH020002680.1:0-12500 GCA_905116865.2 Candidula unifasciata | reverse complement strand
GAATAGGGCTAGTGTAATATTTACCACATCATCCTACAAGTACCAGTACAACTACTAACATATTGTCACTGCTATCTGTGTTACCATCGGAGTAGACAGAGAGCCGTGAGCCAGAAGATTTGGTTCTGCATGGCTAGTGCTGTCGCCACAGACTGGTCAGGTTAGGATGTATAATTTCACTTGCCGACAGAAGAACGCCATAACCTTACTGGCGGCCTTCACATGAGAGCACTATGGTGTAACAGCCCTGGTGTAACAACTATTACTGCTGCTGCTACTTTAAGTGGGTAAAGCAGTTACTGTGACTTAAAGCTCTCTCAGCTCATAGTTTGCCCCCCCCCCCTCCCCCCAAATTCACCGACAACTCTTTCCCTCATTGAAGGAGAAAAAAAAACACACTTGAAAAGCAAACGAACACAGGAAAAAAACACCATAATTAGGAAATGAACGCCATTGTAAACAGCACAGCTTAAAATTCCAACACAGATGAAATAACTAAATCTAAATGAAAATAGATGAAAATCTATAAAATTTCAGCGTAACCATGCAATCGGAAAGTTTAACAATGCAATCATAAGCATGCGAAAGGGTCAAATTTAATTATCAAATGGTTTACCCATTTACTTTTTTTTTTTTTTTAATTAAGGCAACATGGCTAGTGCTGTCACCACGACAGAGCAGATGAGGATATTATTTTAGTCCGGGGTAAAAAAAAAATTTAACGACTGCGGATTCGAACCCAGGTCTACCGCACATGAACCCAGTGTTCTAACCATTCGACCAAGCAGCCACTTAATCGGAGCAACGAAAAGAGAACTCAACTATTAGACATGTGTGTCCTTACTACTGTGTCGCGATTAAAACACAACTCAAAACCGCAGGCAATTGTTTTCTCGTAGACAGATACTCCAGATATATTAATGAAATAGAAATCGCACGTGTCTAACACGGTTAATGAAGTTAATGTCGCAGTCACTGTCTGTGCCGACGTCGAGATAGTCCTTGATTGCCACCCAGGTTGAATTTCAAACCACGATGGTTCAAAATCCGGTATCAAAACAAAAATATCCTGAAAATTTCAATCCGTTCAGTAGTTTCCGAGTCTATAGGGACCAAACAAATACACAAACATTGATTTTTAAAAATATAGATTTCCTCAAGCATAAGACGATCCCATGTATATGATGTGCTTCGATTTTGTGACTGGACATTTTGAATAATAATAAGTATAATATGAAACTATTATTGTGTAATGCCTGCGGATAGAAAGGTTGTGGGTTAGAGTCTTGACAGGGGCCGATACTATTTAGATAAATGACATTGGCTCCCAGGTTGACCTAGCCTTAAGTGGGTACCAGGTACAGTCCTTTGAAGTAAAGGCGGCCGGCGTGATGCTGACCACATCACCCACCAAGTGCCGTCTGGTCTATAAAATATAGGTTTAGGCCTATGTGCTCATTAGGCTTGAATACGTGGAAAAGAGTCATTGACTGCTACTATTACATAGGATGAACACTGTTTTTATACCGCTGTGTGTGTGTGTATGTGTGTGTGTGTGGTTGTGTGTGTGTGTGTGTGGGGGGGGGGGTTGTGCGTCTTATACTTAGGAAAATGCGAACGAATAAGCGAACTAGTTTGTTATTTGATCTTTCCTCTTGAGCCTAGGACGGCGCACAGGGCAGAGGTCATAGGTCTCTAGGCCTGGCGGTTCATTGTCACCTGTTTTAGGTCCTGGGTGTTTGTTACACTCATGGTTGAGCCTTCCCTGATGATGGTTCTACGGAGGGTCTCTCTTGGTCTTCCCCGTTTTCTTTTCCCATACGGTGTCCATATGAGGGCCTAATGGGAGAATCTTGTCGTATCCATTCTGAATGCATAGTCGATGTAGTTCCAGCGGCGTTTTCTTTTAAAGTTGGACGCATTTTCTTGCTTGGTCTCATGTCTTATTTTGGTTTTGGATCTAAAATCTGTCCAGTTGATGTTTAGTATATATCTAATACTTCTGTTTTCAAAATTGTCTACATTTGGGGGCGGGGGTGGGGAGGGGGGGGGGGAATCTAGAGCTACCGTTGCTTTCCAACTCTCGTATCCATAAGTTAGCATTAACAACCTTTTTTTTTTAAAGGGTTTGAACTGGGTATGCAGGCAGTCTTATAGTCTACCCTTTAGTCCTCACCCATCATATCATTATCAAACAGCAAACCCCCCCCCCCCCCCCCCCGTGTGGGTTCTGGGGCCCCATTGTGGGAAAAACAAGAACAGACTTACTGCCTCCCCAAAAGCATGTCGTAAGAGTCGACTAATTGGGGAGCTTCCTTTGAAGTCGGAGTGCATCTGCCGGAGAGGCAAGGAACCAACAGTCTGTATTCAAGAGAATGAGATCTGTAAAACTGATGCACAAGCAACACTCAGGTTCTGCAGCAGGACTGCAGTTCAGTAGTGGACGAGCAACCAGAACTTTCCGCCAGAGTGTACAGCTTGTGAACGCGAAGAAGAAGAAGAAGAAACAGCAAATCCTTCTACAGAAGGTCGCTCTCTTCATGGCACGACTGAAAGTATCCCTTTCCCTGGTAAGCTTTCCGGCCCTATGTGCTTTCAATGCCTATGCTTTTTCAATGTCCTGTAATCCATCTTCGCGATGGTCGACCCTGCCTCGCTATTAACAAACTGCACCCTCCATCACCGTCTTTTCCAAGCCACCATGACTCTTGATGTGGCCAAAATACTTCAACTTTCGGGACAGGGTGCTGTTTATGAGCCAGTTCTCCCTGATGTTCAAGTGGTTTAGAATGTTTATGTTTTTCGTCTGCTTGATCCGTGTTATTTTATGAATTTTTCTAGGACATTTCAATTCAAAAGCTACAATCTTTTTCCTCAGTGACTGAGTGAGATTCCACCCCTTATATATACTTTTATTATAAAAAAAAAAAAAAAAAAAAGGCATAGTTATCCGACGGCCCGTTTTTGTTAATTTGTAAATAAAATATCGTACGTATGTGAAAAGCAGTTTTACATGTTGTTTACCATGTCCAGTGGACATGTGGGAGTGAATTACAAACGTTACAACGCAGTGGTCATTTGTGTGTGAGGCAAAATTTGTGAGCATAGCCTTTGATGCGAGCACAAGAAAGCAACACAATTTGGGGTTAACACTTTTTACTGCCCATGCAAATGAAATCCTAAAAAAAAAAAAAAGGTAACACTACACCAAAACACTCGCTTCATTTTCGAGCATTCAGGAATGGCGCCTCTACCAATACATTTAAGGAATCTTGCTATTGGCCGATTGCAGACAGGAGAAAGTCATAGTCAGGTTGCCCGGCATCTAAACGTTCATCAGAGCACCAACAATCGACATTGGCTCCGGTTCCAAGCCATTGGTTCTGTTGAAGACGATAACAAAAGAGAATGCTTTATTCGGCTTCGTCACCTTAGAGTCAGGTTTACAACAGATTCCTTGACTGCGCAGGCTTTGTCTCTATGACGTCATGTGTCTGGTCAAACTATTCGGAACAGACTGCATGACGTTGGATTTTAAGCACGACGCCCAGATCGAGAACCTGCCTAACGTGTCGCCACAGCCAAAATCGACATCTTTGGGCAACCAACAACGTCCATGGGCAGGTGACAATCAGTGACGACGTGTCTGGTTCAGTGGCGATTCTTTCTTTTTGTTGCAGCGTCATGATAGATGGTATAGTATCTACCAAAGGTGAAATGAAGGTTAAGCCCACAATTGTGTTGATGAAGCTGTGCTGCACTGTGATGGAGGTGTAATGGTGTAGGGAATTGTCAATTACAACGGAAGGAGTCAATTGGTGGACATTGAAGGAAGCTTGATTGAGCAACGATACCTCAATGAAGTTCTTCGACCCCTTGTTCTTCAATTTTGGGATGCCAGCATATATCTTTTTCAACTGGACAACACCAGACACGATTCTGCACGTTGGCCACGCAGTTCCTGGCTGCCAATAGCATTCAAACTAGGCCTGTACCAAATAATGATTTTCACTATTCGGCCGAATACGAATATTGGGACTAACTATTCGGCTGAATACGAATACGAATAGTGTATCATCATCATCAGGTGACTTGCCGACTGGCGTGTGCGATCATGCCTCTCCACAATCAGCTATCTCCTGCAGCATGTATCAGTTCGTGTGCTGACGCACCTCCATGCCTTGCAACAAGACTGTCAAGAATTTTTTATCGTTGTCTTCCTCTATCCCTCCTTCCACAGATCTTTCCAGTGGTCACCAATGTTCCATTTTCCCTCCTCTCAAAACATGGCTAAAAATGACTTGTCTCCTTCTGATGTCTGTGATTAGTTGTCTTCGGGTTCCCGCCTCTTTCAAAACCATCGTTCGCTCAGCTGTTCGTTCGATGTAATTTAAACTCACCTTCATATTCTCGTTAGCTTCCTCTTCTTTCTTTTTTAGTCAAAATCTACTTGTGCCGCTAGGCGTCGCAGTCTATGAGATGATCGGCAACCGAGCCAGGGCGCGCTCAGTCGCTTCATATGCCGTGATGTTATGAAGTCTAAAGTTGTCCGTGACTCCTTCAATCCATATTCTTCTTGGTCTTCCCCTGCCTCTTGGTGTCTCGATTTTCATGTTGTATGCTCTTGATGCTGGCATCGTTGGTTTCATTCTCACTAGGAGACCAAACCATTTCATTCTTTGCTTCTCAATCAATTTAACGATGGGTATGGTTCCAATAGTTCTTGTAATCACATCGTTTCTCACTCGATCTCTTCTGGTTTTATTCTCTTTAGCAATATCTTCAAAATGGATGTGGGCGAAGACACCCTGAAAAAACAAAAAAATGCATGATCTCTCTCTTTCTCCCTCTATCTCTCTCTCTCTCTCTCTCTCACACACACACACACACACACACACACACACACACACACACACACACACACACACACGCTGCGGTTGGCATTTTATGCAGTTTGTACCACGCAACCGGGTCGCAGTTTTCCCCCGCTACGACAGCCTAAGGCAACATAAACTAGTCTGCTAATAAGAAAGTTATTTCAGTCTATCACAATGTATGCAGAAACGGGAGTAAATAACCACTATTCGTATTCGACCCGACCGCTACTATTCGGCCGAATACCGAATAGTTATTAGGTTCACTTTTCGGCCCCGAAGCGAATACGAATCGAATATTCGGTACAGCCTTAATTCAAACCCCTCCCTTCTTCTTCTTTCGTTCGCTTGAAATAAATTATCTATACCTGCAAAGCTGTCTCTAGTATGAACTTCACTGTCTTTTGTAATTTACTAAGCGACCCGTAAAGTTTGACTTCCACAAGTGTCTGTTTTGGCCAGAAGTTTTTTCCTGGAAGCGTTAAATCTGCGACAGTCTTGAAGGATGTGATCTATTGTTTCAGGTGCCAGTCCCCAGGTACACATGGCTGATTCGCCAATATAAAATTATGTGTACATATGGCAGCGAAGTCGATTGTGCCCTGTTCTAAGGCGAAGGATAATGAATTGCTTTGGTCTGTCCATTATATGGTAATCGTCTTGTGCTAGTTTTGGTGGCTTTCTGATTGATTTGATTATTCTTTTCTTCTGTTGATAAGAGACTGGTATGTTAGGTTGTTCTTCAGTTGCACCTTCCTTAGCTAGTTTATCAGCTTTTTCGTTTCCGGGAAATCCACAGTGGGAAGGTATCAACTTCATAACTAAATTACAATGGTTGCCTAGTTCGGATAACAGTGTCCATATACTTGGCAGTTTTCCAGACTGGAGTGCCTGAATGACCGCTTTTGCATCTGTCAGGAATATCACTGGCTGTAAAACAATACCCGGTATTTAGTAGTTTCTCTACGGCTGTATTGATGGCTTGAATTTCTTCATCATAGTTGTGACAGTGCTTTCCTGTTGGTATTTTGGCTGTATCCCTGGTATTATTAGAATGCTCAATGTACACTCCTGCACCACCGTTTCTGACTGCACTTTCTGCTGACCCATCTGTGTAAACACGGACCCAAAGATTTTGCGGGTATTCATCATCTAGTAGAGTGAGAGTGGCTGTTTTACGCTGCACTCTGTTTTGTTTTTCCTTGTCAAATGCTACTTTCACTTTTTTCTTGATGTGTATTGGAAACTTACACTCCTCTCTAAAGGGGGTCCGTTCTGGAAAAGCATTCAAGGGGCTATCAGTTGCAGGCAGATCAGTGGTTTGACTGCAGAGCTGTTTGGTCTGGTGGATGAAACTGCTTTTCTTTAGTCGTCCCAAAGCTAGAATATTTTATTCATAGGGTGACTAGGCGTACTAAGAAACTTTTCTGCTTGTATTATTATCTTGGTGTCTCTGCGTTCACTCAGTGCCGTGTCTGCAGACATGAGTCCGATTGAACACCTGGGGGATGAGCTGCAAAGACATGTTTGTCGCATAGACGCTGCTCCAGCCAATGGTCGTGATCTGTTCCGGGCACTCCAGGAAGAGTGGGCATCTATCCGACATGCCAACATCGGACATGTGATCGCATCCATGCCTAGGAGATGCCAAGTCACTGATCCACGCAAGAAAAGACCACACACCATACTAATGGAAAAGACCGTAAGCCTGAAATAAAAAAAAAAAAAAACAGATACAAAAACAAGTGTCCATTGATTTGTGGAACCCTATGGTATTCTTGTGTGAAATTTGTGTTAATTTCACGTATTGTGTTACAAAGATGCAGAATGTCAAAATTGTGAGCATTATATTCCTTTCAGTAGCTATGGTTTATTTTTATTTTTTACAGTATACATCAAACGGTACTTCCTAGCAGCGCATTTGTTCTGGCAATAGACACAGGTATGCAGTACAAACCCGTAGTTTATATTTTAGTCTCGCTGTTTTCCGTACTTCTACTGTAAATAAACATTTAATGGTGAGTACTGACACCTATTTCAAACAGTTCTGGTTCCGGCTCCTTTGTTATTTCTATGAAACAAAAGCTCTGTTTCTAATTAAAGTTTACCAAATGGAGATTCCGAAAGGGATGTGGCATTAAAAAAAAGCAAAATCAAATCAAACATTTGCAATATTAACAGTCTATGTAAGTCATCAGGACTGAGTTTTAGGACTATGCAAAATATACAACAGCAACAGCGAGTGTTGGAAAATGACAATGGGAATTACATATAAATGAGAGATTTGCAATGTAAAATATCCTTGGAGGTTCCGTCGAATGTTTTGGCCAAACTAAAGAACTGTGGAGGGAAAAAAATATCACTATCTCACGTTATCAAAGAAAGAACATCTATATGACTTAGACATGTTTGCATAATTCATCCTGACACATTGGTAAGGACAGCTCGACCGTGGGTACCAGATTGAAAACTGAGACGTGGATGACCTAAAGAATTCTGAAAAAGGAAATTTTAAAGGGAAATAAAATAGTGTTAACTGACATGTTATATCATCGGCAGGAAAAAAGCCGACCGCAGCAACGGAGATCACTTGTGAATGCAGCATATCTATGTCAACGGCGACACGTGGAGGGTATTGTCTCTACCGCAAGACAATGTTTTTTAACATGTCTGACTGTTTTTCAGTAAACGAAATTTGTTTTAATGGTGTGAATATGTCATCAAAACGCTACAATAATGAAACTATGGGAAGCGGTTTACTGTATCATTTCAGCTTGTGAACTTGATACTTGTAAAACTGCTACTGGTTGCGTCTATGTCAGTGTTTAACAATGTGTGATCTATTACGCTAAACAATGCCATAAGAAACGATCTAATGTCCATAGTCAAAGTGAAGTTAGTTAGTTGCGTATCTTTTGCGGGACGTTGCAGAACCATCCCCAGCATTGTTTGGCTGTTGTGGTTCTTCTACCCAAATTTTACGTTCAGTAGTTTGCCATTGACAATGAATGGTCAGCTCTCGGTACCACTGTCGAAACCAAATAACACAAACCGTCAGCAGCTGGGATCGAACCCGGCACCCAAGAATTAACGAAGTTTGCAACGCATAAGCCACAGATGTTGACAAAGTGATGTCAAAGTAGAGCCTTGAGCAAACTTAATATAAGGATCAATATCAAAAACAATGTCTGTGTTTACTGTGTAAACACATGTACATGAAACTAGTTTCACTCATACACACATACAAACAAACAACACACACACGTCACACACACACACACATACACTCGCACGCAAGCGCGCGCGCGTACACACACACACGCCACAGGGTCAAACATTGACATCAACATTAGCACAAGTGAGCCACTGAAGTGTTTGACTAAGTACTGTTACCTGTTTAGCAGAGTCTTAACCCGTACAGGGCTACCCGTGCTAAAGAAATGTTTACCCGGTTCAAACATTAGCTCTAAAACAAATTTGACTTCTTGGAAACCACAAGTTCTTCACAAAATTGTTATCACATGTCTTAGATATCTTCGTTTCCCTTTACGACACGTTGGAAAACCTGAACATCCCGGCCGAACAATACACCTGCGCCGTAAGTTCTCACACTTAATTTAGTAAAAAAAAAAAAAAAAAAAAGTAAAGATCCCTTTTCACGCCTTTTAGGCGCATCGGGCATATGGGAAAAGCACCCATTTGTTTACAGACCAATCGGCACTAGGTGGGCAATGTGGTCAGCAGTACGACGGCCGTTTTTACTTACCCATGACATACATCCTTGTACCCTTTTTAGGCTTGATAGACCTGCGACGCCCGATACCAAGATAAAAATCCACGCAGCCAGCAGTAGGTTTCGATCGCGTTTTGACGGAATTACGAGTCGGATTCGCAACGCCTAAGCCGCGGACGCCGTCTTCACAGCTAAGAAATCCTCAATATTCTCTAACCATTTCCGTGTTATTCACCCTTACTTTCCTTCAAGGAAATATACACCACCCCCCCCCCCCCCCAACCCTTCATAACCGTATTAAAGTAATATCGTAAACAATCGCTGTCCTGATGCCGGATGCAATTTTCTTGTTTTAAAACTCCACCCCGGCTGAGGTCGGGGGTCCTAATATAAATAAACCTATGGGTTGAACGGGGCTTCTGGGACCCAGAGTGATCCTGATTTGAATGGTATCACTTTGTGTCACCAGTGTTTATCGCTCGATGTGATGCCCTGGTGGGGTTGAAGCATCAGTCAGTGTGACGAGCTGGTCTGGACAGCTGTTTCTGTCCTTTTAAATATTGCTTTGTTTAAATAATATTATTACCAAAGTTCTAAACATTTTCCTATTGCTTTTAATTAGCATAATAACACTGGATTAATTAAGAAATTTTCTTACCTCTTTCTTAATGCTTCATTGGAGCAAAATTATAATTAAATTATAAGAAAGTTATAAAGGCGAATGAGATGATTAGTCAAGGGGAACTGAAGAGTAACTTCCTCCTTTTTAAAGACTTCCTGTTCCCTTTTCAATTCAGAAATTGACCGGTTCAGACTAAAGTTCTTAGTCCGCCTGTGGTCCAATCTTCTGTTTGAATTCCCTGCCAGGGGTGAGTTAAAAGAATAAGTTTAATTTGATGTATTGCTGCTTATTCCTCTGAATTAATTCCACAGGTTAAATTCTGAAATTTAATGCCCACATGGCTCAAAAACTATGATAAATTTCTTTATCCTCACTAGCCACGTTTATGATCTAGTATGTACATGTATGCAAACATATTATCTATTTGATGATTGAATTAATGTTTATTTGCTACTAGAAACGTTCATTGGTATTTTTAATAATTATACTTAAATTAATTAAGTGATAATTATGTCCTCATGTGAAATCTCAGCCAGTTCCTGTTTCCAGCTTCGACAATTAAAAATAGGAATGAAGTGTATATTCATTATACCTAATCCCTTCTAAGTTGATTTTACCTCATGGTGATATTAGCTTAATAAATCACTGTCTTGCTTTAATTTAGATTTAGTCCAGATAATTCTAAATATGGTTTAAGAGCTTGAAAAGTGAATAACACAGTGAGGCTGAATTTAATATTCACACTGTCAGAATAGAAGAAAGATGTATGGCCCATGCTTGTAATTATTATTGTTGTAGATATATTTCCCTATTACTAGGAATACATTTCAGTTCTACAGCAGGTGGCCTTACAAATGTAATAATTATATTTCACCCCTCACCACTTCTAAACTCTACTGAATAAGGTTTAGGACATGTGTGGATTTAGATTTAAACTGGAGTGAGTGTTGTATATTTTATGTTAATACTGTGACAGATGGAAAGCCCATTGACAACTATGATTGTATTTTGACATTTATCTCATCACCCAGTATATTGATGGAGATATGTCAATCCCATTTGTTTTCAAACAGTGCAAAGCACCTGTTATGAGTTCCTGGTCTTGGTAAACTCACTCCCTGTTTCTCATTCATTGTGATGTGAACCCATGTGGTTAAAATGAGAATATTGTGAAATATGACTGTGTATGTCTGTGTGTGTAAGCATGTTAACCCTTTAAATGAGTACTAGTGTGCAGACATCAGAAATATTTACACTGAGGAATGTCCTTTCTTTTTGTGTGATGTAAACTCTTGTTCTTAAGAGTATTCATGAAACTGATGTTTCCTAAATATTTTCCCATCAGGATTATGAACCATGTTCTGTATACATTCTATACCAGTAGAATGTGAACACCTGTTACTATCCTACTCCATATATATGTGTGTAGTGTAACAGTTTAAAGACTGGAGGTATTGTTGTCTCCAGTTAGAACCTTTCTGACTGTTTGTATAAGGACTGTTCTATTGTTCTAGTTTCAGATTGTATTCCAGATGGTAAATACAGGTGGGAGTCCAGAAGTAGATCCTAAGCTTGGCTGCAGATACCCGATTGTCTGGACTGGACTGGAAGATTCGGCCTGCCTGATGTGTTTCCGAAGCTTAGTCAGAAGCTGACAACAGAAACCTAAGCCACAGCTAAGTGGACAGTTGTTCACTAACCTTGTATAACAGGATTTTATATCCACAGCCATTTTGTTTATTATTTTGATATCCAATTCTGAATAAATGTTAGTTTTAATGTTCCTACAGTTTTATGGAGTTTCCTTTTAACTGTAAACATTGTCAGTGAACTTAAATACATTTGAATATACAATTAATTACAGTAGGGAATAAGATGTGGGCAAACCCCGAATCCTCTCATTTAACCAGCAAGGCTGGGGTTACTATAAGACTGTATGATGTTTCACTGTTTGTAGTTCCCTCTGTAAAGTGCACATAGTGCAGTCGCTAGTTAAAGCGAAGTTACCCGCCACAGTCAGTCCCAATATAGATGTTCTATTTAGTTATACTGTTGAACATGGTTTCTGAGATTTAAATCTGTTTAATTCTCTTTCTTGAGATGTTAATCTCACAGACTGCAATCGTGGAGAGAGAAATTTAGAAGAAGAAGAAGATGAGAAACAATGCCTTCTATTTCTAGCTACAGTACTATTTAACTTGTAAATAATGAATCAGTTCACACAGCGTTTATTGATTTCTATTTAAAACAAATGTTTCCCTTAACTTCGTTTCTTACATTTAAATGAGTGACGTTCAACCCCACCAAGACCCAAGACCGCACAACGAGCGATAAACACCCGGTGACACTAAATGCTTGGAGAAAATCACCTGGACACCGCTGGCTTCCTTAACTGTTCTGCCTGAAGAGCGAGCTGTAAATGCCCATGCACTCTTATGTCATCGTATAACGGACCCGTCTATGAAAATCACCACATCTGTCTCATCTGACTTGTCACTGATAAGCATGCATACCTCGGCTTTGACAGCAGCTGGATTCTGCTCCCGACAACTCCTATCGAGCGTCACAACACATGAGAATGTGAGATTGGGTGCTTTAGACTCCTATATCCACTCCTCACCTAGATAAATGTTAATTAGTTAGTTAGTTAGCTAGTTAGTTAGTTGGGTTATCATCATTGCACTCCAGACATGTCCATAGGTGCTCAGATCCTCCCCTCAGTATGAAACCCAACGTCCGATGGCTAATAGTACCAGTTCTATGTTGATTAACAAGTCTTCTGACGTGTCCGGTGTGCGTCTCGTTTTTTGCTGTGCCGATCTTAATTCCCAAGTCTGCCATTCTGGCGAGTGATGTGGATTCACTGCCACCAAAGTCCTCTATCCTTCCCATTTCTCTGAGGGCATTGATAATATCAGCATGATCCATAGGCCTACCGTCGGTAGTGATGGCGGATCCAGCCAACCTGTCAGCTCTTTCATTTCCATCGACGCCTGCGTGTCCCGGAACAAAAATAAAGATGACTCCACGCACAGTGGACTTCTGAATTGATTCAAGCCATTGTCTTCGCACTGAACCTGCCTGAACCCTCTGGATCATACTCATTGAATCACTGAGTATACATATGCGGGTGTATTTTTGTGTTTCAAGCCAGGCAAGCGCTTGCGTCACTGCCATCACCTCCATCGTCATGCTGCTGGTTGTCATGGAGAAGGCGCCGTTGGCTTCTTTGACTGTTCTGCCCGCTGAGCGTACTGTAAATGCCCATGCG
>CAJHNH020002679.1:92500-98609 GCA_905116865.2 Candidula unifasciata | reverse complement strand
GAAACAGACAGACAAAAAACAGGCGGGCAGGGCGGGCGGGCGGGAGGCAGCAGGCAGGCAGGCAGGAGGCAGGCGGGCAGGCAGGCAGCGGGCGGGGAAAAGGGACGACAGACAGACAGACAACGACAGACAACAGCAGACGAAGACAGACAGACGGGAAACAGACAGCAAACAAAATTTAAAAAGTCGGACAAACAGAAAGTCCTGGCAGTGTTAAGTTTCATAGAAAAACATGAAATGGTTCGGTCATTTAAGTTTGCTAAGTAATAGTAGTAGTATGCAGACAAAATGGAAATCGACACAGACGGTGACCAAGTAAGAACCGAGCATGCATGACGTAAAAGGCAACTGATTAGGAGGTTGCTGCAATGACATGTGTTGGGCGGAAAGGTATAGATATTACAGCCTCATTCATTCAGTAGCATGTCCCTCGCGGACCCGCTGCCATAACAAAACCCCTTCGGAAAAACCTTCCTATCCTGAGGCAAGCTATCCTGCGTCATGATACACCCATCTGGAGATCATCTGCCACATCCTGCACCCATCTTCTCATTGGCCGTCCTCTTCCTCTCTTCCCAGGCATTATACCCCCTCCAGTTATGTTCTCTTCTAAGCCTTCCTGTTTTTTTTGACGTTTCAAGTGACCAAAATATTTCAATTTTTTTTTGTTTTATTGTCTTTACTAGCCAACCCTCTTCAATATTCAGCTCTTGAAGTATGGATGCATATTACAGCCTAGCTTTACATAAACCTCAACGCGCCAAAAGCCTTTTTGAGCGAGAATGAAGAATGAAGTAAGATACAAGAAATAGGGAGAAAAAAAGAAGGAAGAAGAAGATATAAGAACAAAAAATAGGAAAGACGAAAGAAGGAGATAGAAGAAAGAAGATGAAAGAAAAAGAAGAAGAAGAAGAGGAAGAAGAAGAAGAAGAAGAAGAAGAAGAAGAAGAAGAAGAAGAAGAAGAAGAAGAAGAAGAAGAAGAAGAAGAAGAAGAAGAAGAAGAAGAAGAAGAAGAAGAAGAAGAAGAAGAAGAAGAAGAAGAAGAAGAAGAAGAAGAAGAATAGTAATAATAATAATAATAATAAAAATAATAATAATAATAATAATAATAAGAAAAAGAAGAAGAAGAAGAAGAAGAAGAAGAAGAAGAAGAAGAAGAAGAAGAAGAAGAAAGAAAAGAAGAAGAAGAAGAAGAAGAAGAGAAGAAGGATGAAGAAGAAGAAGAAGAAAGAAGAAGAAGAAGAAGAAGAAGAAGAAGAAGAAGAAGAAGAAGAAGAAGAAGAAGAAGAAGAAGAAGAAGAAGAAGAAAGAGAATGAGAAGGAGGAAGAGGAGAAGACGAAGAAGAAGAAGAAGGACAAGAACAAGAACAGACTGTCAAGGCTATAAGGGCTATAAGGTATAAAGGCATAACAGGATGACGAAAATGGGAACCCCCAAATATAAAGCACTCCAACTGGCTTTTTCCCACTATGTATAAACGCTGTCCCCCAGAAAATGTACTTATGCATTAACTGGCTAATACAAACATATTTATCAGTGCAGACTGTAGAAACCACATCATGCAGCAGATTAACTGAGAAACAAAAGATCAAATCGTTTGGTCATCTAGTAAGAATGCAGTCAGAACAAACGCAGGGGCTACATATGAACAGATCTGAAGTGAAAGTAAGAGGACGTCCTATGAGAACATCGACTGAAGACATTAAAGAGCTTCTACATCGACATGGAATGACAATAGCCATTGCTGCCCATCAAGCACTGGAACGTAAACTGTTCCTCCCCACAACGCTTAAAGGCAGAAGTGGAAATTAATTATGGTGATGATTTACCCGTGATTCAGGTGTTTATTTACATATTTACGGATGTTAAAGGGAAAATAAACAACGGGTAGTGATTATTAAGACCCAGACAAAAATTTGGAATGGATCTTTTCCAGTGGTCTCTTTTCAATATGAAATGGTCGCTAGATTTTGAAGTCGGAGATCGCTGAAGCATTTCCGCCAATTGGTCTTCTCTTCTTTTACTGTTGGATGTTCGTAGTCTTCCAGAACATTACTTCTGGATGTCGAGAACAGTTCCTTCCCATTCAAGCAATCTTTAATGTGGTAAGTGGTGCGTAGCGTTGGGGGATCTTTATTTTAGTGTCGTCTAAATCTTCTTTGTACTTCCGTGAAGTTCTCACACTTTCGATAGTCCTTTATGATATATTCTTATCCCCTGATCGCGAGTTTGGTGTTAGTGATTAATATTTTGATTTGTACCAAAAGCGTGGTGATACTAATACAGCGGGGAGTCATGATGCTCGAGGCTCAGAGGAAAGGCAAGACGGACGTTTAATCAGAATGCTATAGGCAACATTAATATCGGAACTCTGCACTGGCTGCCCAAGATGGGGACGGAGCGCTTATGGGAATACCCCGAGTGCTGTGATGTCGGTCCTTGAATCAGATCAAATCAAATTGTAACAAAAGAAAAAAGTTTGTGATTAAAAGGGTCGTTAAAGAGTGAATACATTTTTGTGGGCGACGCCATGGATTTTACTTCGGCACGTCAAGGTACAAGAGGGCCAAGACGAGATGAGCCAGAGAATTGATGAAGACCTGCAACACAACGCGCGTCAGGATAACGTCGTGAGGAAGCCATTGTTCAATACGCCGTGAGTTAGTTCGTCACAGAACGAACTAGAAGCCTCGGGCAACGCAACATTCACAGTCACAGCATGTGACTTACAGCCGTCATGCTCACTACCTAATCAGTCATACTGGTACCGACAATAGGGGTGACTTCTGTCGGGTCTATCCCCGAAGAATAGACGAGCATAACATTTGACAAGGGAAACTTGTGGTTAGGAGAGACCAACGCAGATGCAAGGCAAAGTTTAGACCAAAGATTTTACTTTTTTCCTAGCGAAGAAAGCACAACAGAATAGTTAGCTGTAATTCGCGATTAACCAATAGCGTAGGTATAAAGTAAACATTATGGAGCCGATTCACAAACTGTTCTTTTTTATTTTTTTTAAAGTAGTGCTTGCGCGCTTTATACTCGTGTAAAGGTACAGGAGTGCTTTTGGTGCACAGCAAACGTATAAAATATATAGCACAATAAAGCTTTAGAAATGTGTAAAATATAAAGTAGCTGGGTGCTTGTAAACTGCTTGTTAAAAGTTGCGCATGGGCGTCCTAAAGACAGATAAACTACCAAGTTTCGACAAAAATAATACCAGGTCTAATACACGCACACACACACACACACACACACACACACACACACAATATATATATATATATATATATCCAAAAGACGTCTCATGATTTGTTTTCAGGGGATGTCTTATTTTATTTGCATGCAGAATACTATACATTTATACTGACAGAGGGGGAACCCTTGATGCCATTCTAAAATTTACACACACACACACACACACACACACACACACACACACACACACACATATATATATATATATATATATATATATATATATATATATATATATATATATACATATATAAGTAAACAGACAATATATTGATAATTACTCACAGAAAAAAGAAGAAAGATAGAAGGTCACACTAGACAATATAAAATTCAAAAGGAATAGTTACTATGCTGGGAACCACCGCCAACTCTAGATTACGCCATCTAACTAAATCACGTGACTTTTTGGATGGAGTCCCTCGAAAACTGGTTAGTGTAAGCCCTTTCCATGTCTTGCATTGTGTGACATTTTAATGTGCTTGCAAAGTTCTGTGTTCTGAATGAATTCGTATTACATATCTACAAGTGGATATTCTGAAGTAGATATACAAGATTTTCAAACTTTGCTGTTATATTACAGCAATTTGAATTTAAATTCACGGGAGACGGTTGTGTTGCGATGTGTGTGTCACTGTTTCTAGTCAGTAGTTTGGATTTTTGGGAACTGGCTGTTTATTCTTTTTCTACTTTGAATGTGGAAAACTTACTTTTAGGGAAAATACTTTAAACAGTTAATTTAGAAGCCATATCTGGAGAATATCGACAGTTGTCAGGTGCAAACTATCTTGTGTTTGAAGAAAACTATTGCTTCCATATTGACTATGCAAAAATGGTGCAACCACACTGTGGATAAATTGTGTCAAGATATTTCGGAGATCTAGGTAAGTGGATGAAAATAATATTTAATTTACTAACTAACCTCTGACAGCAAGTCACTCTCTGCCTCTTTACTAATTGTTGACTAACAGTAAAATTATATGTTGTAGCAGTACACTAATAATATTAATCCTTAACCATTTGACTTATGCTTCGCGAACACTGGCTGTAAACTCTTGCGGAAACTTATGGTAGTTCATCGACTTTTTTGCATATTTGCAGTTCTACGGTCTGTTAATTTTTGTAAACTGGCTTTTGCTTTGCTTCGCGAACACTGGCTGTAAACTCTTGCGAAAACTTCTGGTAGTTCATCGACTTCTTTTGCATGTTTGCAGTTCTACGGTCTGTTAATTTTTTGTAAACTGGCTTCTGCTTTGCTTCGTGAACACTGGCTGTAATCTCTTGCGGAAACTTCTGGTAGTTCATCGACTTATTTTGCATAGTTGCAAAATAACGGTTTGTGGTAATTTTTGTAAACTGGCTTTTGCTTTGCTTCGCGAACACTGGCTGTAAACTCTTGCGGAAACTTCTGGTTGTTCATCTACTTCCTATGCATATTTACCAAAAAATTCGCAATGGTAAGGAATTGATTTCATCCAACAAGATGAAACTGGACAAATTTGTCTGTGCTGTTTGTACCTTGAGGATACATATTTAGTAGTGCTATAAGTACTGTTAAGAAAACTACTCTGGGGGAAAAAAAGTACTGCACATATCAATTTCATACTGATTGTGCTTGTTTACTAATTATTAAATAACAGTATAATTATATGTTGTAGTAGTCTACTAATAATAATGAAAACCTTCAATTATTTATATTTATGTTGTTATGTATGATATGTGTATCTTTCATAGCAGTATTTGTGTGCGCTAAATTTGATAAAGTACAAATGACCCCCCCCCCCCCCCCCCCGCTCCTCTGATGCAAGAATACCCTCTCAGAATCAAAGAGTTAGCACTGATATTTCTTTACTTTTGCTGGAACAACTTTTAGTTTTCATCTAAACGTTATTGATGTTTATGTTCATGTTGACTGTAACAAAAGCATTTTTGTTTGTCTGTAAGAGCCTTTATTGTTATTTTTAATTCGCCACACTTATTTACCTTAAAAATGACGTATAGTTCTATAAAATATGTAGAAAATTAATGAAACTGTGGTTTAATTTGTGTATACATCTCCTCAATAAAAACTGTTAACACAGAGGGACTCAATTCTTGCACAAGAACGGGAATCCCCGTTGACCCAGTTGGCCTATTTATAGCTAAAGATGGCCGTGCCGGCACTTCTAAACAAGGAGTCTTCATAAGCCATGCCTACTGTATATTTTGAATCTTCATAATACGAACATAATTTATCTTTAAAAAAAAATAGGTAAATTCCACGCTAGCTTACAGAAATGTATATTTACCAAGCGTCAAGAGATGCCCATCTGTTTAGTTTTGTCTATTGGGAATCTCCAGTTGTGCTGTAGTCACAAATGAATTCTCATTAACTCAACGCAGTGCAGAACTGTCGCCTCTCTATTGTTCTGGTTCAGCACTGGGATCTTTCTTGGCGTGAACGTGGCCCAGGGGCGAAAGATGGCTCTAATCCGCGGCGTGTAGATGGAAGGCTAGAGCAGTGGGCTTCTTCCATCCACCTGCTCCCGGCTCTCAGAGGGCAGCAGGCGGGGTTTGTTAGATGTGTTCATGTTTGTATATGGTGTCTGTATGTGTTCGGCGTCAGCTGTTATGGATTATCCATAACCGTGACGTGTGTAATAATGATGATGATGAAGATTATGATGATTATTACGATGATTATGGGAAGAGAAATGTTAAAATTTGTAGCAGAATTGGGACAAGCAGCAGTTGTAGAGGGGGCGGTAATAGTAGTAGAAGTACCAGCATTAGCAGTAGTAGTAGCAGCAGCAACAGTAGTAGTAGAAAGAGCAGCTGCAGTAGTAGTAGTAGTAGTAGTAGCAGCAACAGCA
>CAJHNH020002679.1:75000-90000 GCA_905116865.2 Candidula unifasciata | reverse complement strand
GGGGTTCCTATGCTGGTGCGGCCCCCGCGCAAATGCTCAGCTATCCCAAACGTTGAGACCATAATTCAACCCATTAGTTTCACTCTCAAGTCGAGGAAAGGATCACCCTACCCCTCATTCACAAAGATGCCCAAATGATACCGTGTAATATGTTTTGGTTCAGCGATGTCATTAACAATGACCAATGGAGACAGCAGGGTCGACTTTAGCCCGAAACGCCTGCCAGGTTGATTGTCCCTCATGCATGCCTCCCGACATGATGGCAAACACAGACATAACCACGACTGACAGGGGTGCAGAGCTCTGCCATCTGTCCCTGCATGGACTGCGGGTCCCCCACTGCATAATGTTATCAGATTTGTCCGTGCAGGGGCTTCCGCTCCGACGTCATTAGCGGGATCTGCATTGTTTGACTTTCTGGAGAAGTCAGGCGGGTAATTGGGTGGCATCTACGGCAGCATGGGGACGGCATGGGTGGGTGGTGGGGGTGGTTCAATCCATGAAAGTTAACCAACAAGCCAATCAGCAGTTAATTGGGCTGAGATGATGATGATGCTGTTTATGATGCTAGTGATTGCGGGGGTGATGATGATTGTGGTGGTGTTGATGATGTTTCTCGTTCAGTGATGATGATGATGATGATGATAGTGGTGGTGGTGGTGGCACTGATGTTAGTAGTGGTGATGATACTTATTATAATGCTGTTGTTGATTATGAGGATAATACTCCTCGTTCTTAGACAGTGATGATGGTGGTGGCCGTGTTAAGGGGTGTTAATGATGATGATTTTGTCTTTTAGCTCCTGTTTTTGTAAAACATGCCTTCGCTGCTGTAGTTTTCTGGCTGTGATTTTCAACCGGGGGTGGTGGCACCCCTAGGGGCGCAAGGAGGTTTCCAGGAAAGGGTGGGGGCGTCAAGCAATTTTGAAATTAAGTTAATTTATACTTGTAATAATCTGCTGTTACATTAGCACTTTTTTTTAAAATGTATTCTTTATCTTATTGTCTGACATCAGACTAAACGTAACATAAATCGTCAAGACAAAACAATGTCAGCCATCACACATGGGTACTCAATTACCAGTTGCTGATCGTTGTTTCTTTTGTGTTATTTAGCACTTTGACCTTTGTGGATATTGTTCTCTAAGTACTTGTTAATACATCTTTGTAATCAAATTTTAATAAATTGTTTCTTTTTTTTCGTGACCCTTTTCTGTCTTTCTATAACGCCTTCGCCATGCGTTCTGTTCATTCTTTGATTAACCTTTACTGTCCTGCCGTGTTGGTTCTATTTCCGTACACACAAAAATTGACTACTTTCAGTAACAATGCCTGAAATGAGTTACTCCAACTAAAATGCATGTCGTAAAAGCCGGCTAATGATAGGTTTCCTGAAGTCAGCTGTGTTAAGCTGAAAGGTGCAGATATCACAGCCCAGCTGTAAACCACAATGTGAGGTGCTACCACAATTGTGAGGATGAAAGCAACAGCAGCAGACGCAGCATCATCAGCAGAAGGAGAAGAAGAGGAAGAAGAAGAAGAAGAAGGAGGAGGAGGAGCAAGAGAAGAAGAAGAAGTAGAAGAAGAAGAAGAAGTAGAAGAAGAAGAAGAAGAAGAAGAAGAAGAAGAAGAAGAAGAAGAAGAAGAAGAAGAAGAAGAAGAAGAAGAAGAAGAAGAAGAAGAAGAAAGAAGAAGAAGAAGAAGAAGAAGAAGAAGAAGAAGAAGAAGAAGAAGAAGAAGAAGAAGAAGAAGAAGAAGAAGAAGAAGAAGAAGAAGAAGAAGAAGAAGAAGAAGAAGAAGGAGAAGAAGAAGGAGAAGAAGAAGAAGAAGAAGAAGAAGAAGAAGAAGAAGAAGAAGAAGAAGAAAGAAGAAGAAGAAGAAGAAGAAGAAGAAGAAAGAAGAAGAAGAAGAAGAAGAAGAAGAAAGAAGAAGAAGAAGAAGAAGAAGAAAACGAAGAAGAAGAAGAAGAAGAAGAAGAAGAAGAAGAAGAAGAAGAAGAAGAAGAAGAAGAAGAAGAAGAAGAAGAAGAAGAAGAAGAAGAAGAAGAAGAAGAAGAAGAAGAAGAAGAAGAAGAAGAAGAAGAAGAAGAAGAAGAAGAAGAAGAAGAAGAAGAAGAAGTAGAAGTAGAAGAAGAAGAAGAAGAAGAAGAAGAAGAAGAAGAAGAAGAAGAAGAAGAAGAAGAAGAAGAAGAAGAAGAAGGAGAAGAAGAAGACGATGATGATGCTAATGTTGATGATGATGATGAGGAGGAGTTACACTATCCATCCTTGGTACTAACAGAGCCTTACAGATTTCATGCAGTCAGGTTAACCATACCTCATTGACTGAACACGCTCTGCTTCCAAGATTCACATCTCCACACTTGTCTAGTTCCGTCCATCTCGAATCCCTCATGTCCCAATCTTCCCTTGTTGACCCCGGTTCTCACAGGCCCCTTCATTAAGGCGTGGTCACTTCATTAGGGCCTAGTCTGACGAAATAACAATCTTTGTCTTGTCATCACTTAGTGACCAGGGTCACTCGCCAGTGGTCAGTCTGTTATGACCGTTAATTGAGCTGACTCACGGGTTCCCAGGCAAAGAAGGCAGGCGTGTGTCATTACACATATGCTGAGTTGTGTGTTAAAGGGAAGGCATGAGAAGTATCTGAAGAAAAGCTAAGTAAAAGACTAAGGAATGAAAAAAAAGGAAATAAAGAAAGAAAAGAACGAATGCAAACAATAAATAAAGCTTGAAAGTCAGTATGACAGTCAGTCAGACAGACGGACAGAGAAAACTATTATTCAACGAGTTAAGAATTTGACACGTAATCCCACCTAACATTGTACCCTTCTACCTTCCCTTCTTGTATATATTATCTCATTTATACACAATTCAACAGGCTATCATTCTACCAGTCGAGGTTAAAACATCACAGTCGAGCTAACCCATAACTGCTATGCTCTCATGCCAGCGAAAAACAGATGAAAGGCAACTGATGTCCAATGTGAAAAATAAACAGACATAAATCCTTTCACAATCTATCAGCTCACATATGCATAAGGCAGCCGCCGGATGTACCGGTCTATCACTATTGAATAGAGAAATAATAATCATCATCAACAACTTCTAAGTCGTAATTACATAAACCGGAAGGCTGCGTGGTCACGAGCATGGTGTCTGCCTCGAGTGCTAGAGGTTCCGGTTTCAATCCCCGGTAAGGGCTGGGATTTTTTCACGTTGACTTGGACTTCTATTAATTCCCCCTGGGCTCTCTGGGTAGTGAGATCGGACGCGTGTGTGCATTGTTGTGCACGTAAATAAATCCCTTGGCAGTTGGAAATCGAAAAGAGTAGCCTAACAGCACGCCCGGACAAAATATTCCTAAAGTATATTAGGATCCTCGCCAGTGCTACAGTGGACTGTGCTGAGCTTCTTCGGACTGAGACTTGAGTTAGAAGAAGAACAGAGCACTTATGAGTTACTACCAGTGTGCCATGATGTTGATCCGTTGTTCAAACCTTATTTACATAAACCAGAATCTGTTCTAATTAGAGTCACATTTCCAAACAACACGAATGATGTGTATATTAGCTGTAATAAATCTGCATATGGTAAACAGCGATTAATATGGGGGGGGGGGAGGGGGGGGAGGGGGGGGTATCTTTCGAAGTCGGAGAGTGGGTCAGCTTAGAGGCGAGGAACCAACAATCTACATACAAATAAGCCAGATATGTAAAACGGTCATGCAAGCAAAACTCGAGTTCTGGAACAGGACGAAAGTCCAGAGGTGGATGAATATACTGTACACTCTAACAGTTGTGACAAAGTTTTAGGTCTAGGTGAATGAACATACTGTACACTGTAACAGTTGTGACAAAGTTTTAGGTCTAAAGTCTACTTATCAATCAAAAATTTACTGACTAAAGCAATAGATTCTCTTTGGGAGTGAGGGAACAGTGTGTTATTCAGGCTTTCGAACGTAAATGCTTTAGATGACTTGTGCGAAAACTGTTGGAGACAAAATAAACAAATTTGCAGGACATTAGGAGCCTCTCTTGGCAGTGGTGAAACGTCGCAAGCTACCTTGATTTGGGCACGTGGTGGGATATCATTCGATTGCAAACTCTGTGCTTCAAGGAACATTCGGGGGGTAGTCAAAGAAGAGGAGGGCGAAGAAGAACCTGGAATAACAACATCAAGAATAGATAGGACTAGGTTAGCATACACTTGTTCAACAAGCGGAAGAGAGAGAAAGAGGGAAGGTTTTATGCATTAGTGCTTCCATCGATACACCTCCAAGACCTTGAGGGGTCAGGGCTGATGTTATGTTATGCTATATGGAAGCACAATAATGTCACCACTGTTGAAAGAAAATGTTGCACCAGGGAATGACCAGGGAATCTGTCTGAACTGAACACCCAGGAGAACGGCAAGAGACAAAGAAACTGCTGCTGGCACTAGGAGATTTGTACGACTGCGGTGGCTGCTGAGGATGGGAAGGAAGCGCTTGTGGGAATCTCCTGAGTGGTCTATGTCGGTTGTCAGTGTGGGGTTCTCTTCGAAGTCAGATTGCATATACTAATGATGGTCATGAAGCTGATAGTAAAGATAGTGATAAAAGGATGACGACGGTGGTGGTGGTAGTGGTGTGGCTGATGTTGTTGATGGTGATGATGATGACAGTGATATGAGGATGGCGGCGCCGTTGGTGGCAGTGGTGGCGGTAGTGATGATGGTTATGCTGATGCTGTTGATGACAACGACAGTGATATGATGATGGGAGATACCCATGATAATGATGATGATGATGATGATGATGATGGTGATGGTGCTGGAGATGACAATAATGATATAAAGAAATGACGCTTCAGAGATGACAATTTCAAGACTTCAGCGACTACCAGGCTTCTTTTTGGGACAAACCAGTTCAAACAAAGCTCTTCACTTCACTTCCAATGTTCACTCCAGCCTTGGCCTCCTCACTCCCACCTCCCTGCTGGTCACAGCACAGGTGCCAACCAGCCACAGAGAAAGCCCGGAGTCCACTTTTACCCGACTCAACTGCTAATTGTCCAGGACGTCCTAGGGCGCTCGTGAACTCGCCATTAAGCTCCCTTTGTACTAATCCGACAATCGGATGACCAGGGCCAAACGAACAACTGCTGTGGAGAAAAACTGTGAAAGGAATGGACAGGACGTCTACCGGACACCCGGTGAGCCAGTGTACTTTTGGCATTGGAAATTAACAGTTGCCAAGAAAATTGGTCAATAGTTGGTGAAATAACTGCGGCAGAAAGGGATGGGCACCAATGGTGTTTTGAATGAAGGCATTTTGTCTGGAAACGAAAAAGGCATGGGACATATTTCAATGAAGGTCTGAATATTTTGGGAGCCGATGTGGCACACTGGCTAGTCAATTTCTCAACAGCTCGAAAGTTTTCGTTACCATTTTTTAAAGGAGCAAAACAAAAGAACCAGTACTTTCCAACAAGCATTTCGCAACAGTAGACCAATAAGGCTTTTCTGAAAGCACACTTAATAAATCGTAAGGCGGGGATGTCATAACTTATCTGTAATCCGTAAGTAAAATGGCCCTATTAGAACGCTGAAGAAGACGTTTTCAGGATCAACGTCACTGACCTCTGGACATTCACGTGCGTGCTCAGTCTTCCGCTGCAGTTAACTAACTATGTTAAGATGCTTCTACTAATTGTTCCAATGGGATGTTGATAACAAAGTCGATTTTTTTTACCTCGAAAACGGCACTGATGTGCCTAACCAATCTTTACTCCTAGGTCAGATAATCGTATTAGCGTCAGAGACTCGTCATTATCGGCCAGCCTTGTCGGTACAACGGTGATAAGATCAACGCTATCCATATTTATTACCTAATGTATTGCTACCTTACTTTCCAGTGTGGATTCTTGTGTGAGGTTAGGGACACAGACTAACTGCTCCTTGAAAAGCATGTCGTAATTGGCGTCTAGTAATGAGTTTGTTGAAATATAATATATTAGCCAGAAGGAAACACAGCTTAGCTGTAAACCACACTCCAACAGGCAAACTGCTCTTTTAAGAGCGAAAGCAGAAGACAGAGGTACACGCTTGCCAGGTAGTCCTTTCTGGGTTTCCTGATCCACTTAGTCATTATTAGTATTGAGTAAATATTCTGGGCAGCAAAAGCAGTCATCGTGATGTTGGCCACATCACTTATCTAGTGTATATTGAATTAAACACATATGGGTGTGTCATCATATGCCCGATGTCCCAAAGGCCCATTACTTTACTTTTTAAAGCTTATTTCACTTTACTTTACTTTTACTTTACTTTATCTTACATAACTTTACTTTACTTTATATTACTTCATCTTACTTTACTTTATCTTACTATATCTTACTTTACTTTACTTTATCTCACTTTACTTTACTTTATTTTACTTTACTTTACTTTATCTTTATCTTACTTCCCTTTACGTTACATTACTTCTTATTACATTATCTTACTTTACTTTATTTTACTTTACTTTACGTTACTTTATCTTACTTCACTATATCTTACTTTATTTTATATTGCTTTACTTTGCTTTTCTTTATTTTGCTTAACCTTACTTTGCTTTACTTTACGTTACTTTATCTTACTTTACTTTACTCTCTCTTAGTTTACTTTACTTTACTTCACTCTATTATACTTTACTTTACTTTGCTTTGCTTTGCTTCTGTTTACTTTACTTTACTTCACTCCACTTTGCTTTATCTCAATTCGCTTCACTTTATTTCTTGTCCTTTACTTTGCTTCTGCTTTCCTTTACTTTACTTTACACTTCACTTGACCTTAGTTCACATCACTTTACTTTAATGTACTATACCCAACTGTACTTTGCGTTCTACTCGTCCGGTCCAGAGCTGATCCAGCCCGACACAGTAAAACAGAGAAAGTTTTGTGTCAATTTAGATTGCTAGTAAATATCAGTATAGCACTCTATATTGCTAGTAAATATCAGTATAGCACTCTAGATTGCTAGTAAATATCAGTATAGCACTTCTGATTGCTAATAAATAGGGTAGCAATCCATATTGCTAGTACATAGGTTAGCACTTCAGATTGCTAGTAAATATCAGTATAGTACTCAAGATTGCTAGTAAAAATCAGTATAGCACTTTAGATTGCTAGTAAAAATTAGTACAGCACTTCAGACTGCTAGTAAATATCAGTATAGCACTTTAGATTGCTAGTAAATATCAGTATAGTACTCAAGATTGCTAGTAAATATCAGTATATCACTCCAGATTGCTAGTAAATATCAGTATAGCACTTTAGATCGCTAGTAGAAGCCAGTATATCTCTTTAGATTGCCAGTGGGGGTCATGAAAAAAAAACCACACATAGACATTTTTTAAGTAAAAAAAAGCATATCTTAGTTAATAAGGCCAGGTGAAAAAAAAAAAACTATAGACTGCTGAAAAAGTCAAGAGCAAACCACAAATTACTAGCAAAAGATGGAGAAAGGGAGGGTGGGGGTATAGACTGTAGTAAAATTAAGAGAAAAATATCATAAATTGCTTGTAACTACCAGGAACAAACCACAGAATTCTAGTAAAATTAGGGGATAATTACCATAAATTGCTAGTAAAAGCCAGTATATGACCATACAATACTATTAAAAGCAAGTAAATTACTAAAGATGGCTAATTAAAGCAATAAAATAACCACATGATTACAGTAAAACTCAAGAAGTAATAGATATTACTAAAGTCAGTACATGTTCACCGGCTGCTAGTAAACATTATGTTAATTTATTTAAAAGAAAAGAAAAAGATTGCTTAAAAAAAAAAAAATTTGTAAAAACCATTGTGCTTTTAGAACACAAGGAACAGTAAGGGGAAAAAAAATCAGTCAATTAGCTGACTCCTACGACATACTTGTTTGGGAAGCGGTGGGTCTATTCTAGTTCTCTTTCTGATGTGGGCGGGGAAGACTCATCCCACTCTAAAAGATTCAGGTAGTGGTGGTGGATAGGGGGAGGGGGGAAGAGGAGTGGTCAAGATGCCTCAGTTTTGGCACCTCTGGATACAATGGCTCAAGAGAAAAAAGCCTGGTTGAACAGCAGGCCCACCAACAAACACACACAAATACACACACACGTCATCAAAAATGCATAGAAATTTAAAATTAAACCGCCAGTAATCAAATTCATCAACTACGACTACACATCAGACATCAGCCTACAGATCCGCCTTAGTAATTAGATTACATAGCAAGCACTACGACATATGCATAAATTACTCAAGAGGATTGATAGAACTGCACTCTGATTGGTCGCGATGTTATTAATATGTGCATAAATTAATTCACTTGCGATGGCCGGCCAAGACTGAAGAGTTTTAAAGTAATTAACTCCACCAAAACGTGACCCGGTTTTTGTAATCTATTTTCCGAACAGAGTAACAATAATTGGCTGAGATTAATGAAATTGTTTCGACGTTAAAAGCATATTCCCTAACAAGGAAGGGGTGATCTTGAGCACGGCTTGAACAAATGGCCGCTCAGCGGGAAGTCTTCAGCCATTTTGGTTTCTGTTAATTGTGATGGTGACCTCTGATGGAGTCCTAAATGGCATCCCCAGGGGGTTACGTGTTTAAGCATGTCGGCTGTCTTAAAAAAAACTACGTGTATCGAATCTCGCATGTCTTCAAAAAACCACGTGTATCGAATGTCTCATGCTCCAAGAAACCACGTGTATCGAATGTACCATGTCTTCATTTATCCAAACGTATCGAATATCCCGTGTCTTCAAAAAGCCACGTGTATAGAATGTCCATTGTCTTCAAATAGCCACGTCTATCGAATGTCCCATGGCTTCAAACGGCCACGTGTACGTGTTTGGAATGTTCCATGTCTTCAAATAGTCATGTGTATAGAATGTCCCATGTCTTCAAAGAGCCATGCGTATCGAATAGCCCATATCTTTATAATAGCCATGTGTATCGAATGCTCCCTATCTTCAAGTAGCCACGTGTATCAAATGTCCCACATCTTTAAATAGCCACGTATATGGAATGCCACTTGTCTTCAAATAGCCACGTGTACCGAATGTTCCATGTCTTCAAACGGCCATGTTTATCGTGTCTCCAATGTAAAAATCCGTATACCTATCATTAAAAAGTCTTTAGCTTCTAAAAGCCACTTGTGTCCAACGTCTTATTTCCCTTTAAAAAAAAAACCATATTTGCTGGTCTGCAACGTATATCACTGTCGCCTGTATGGTGTGGCCAAAACATCTACATAAAAGCATGTTTCTTGCAGAAGAAAAGACCACATATTTTGGCATGTCTTCCTCCCTGTGTGACCTCTGTGGCCCAGAAAGGAGCAGACCCGCCGCCCTGTTCCCTCCTTCTAACAAGCATATAATAAAACTCGACGACCTGGGAGTGTTCCCTTCCAGGTCGGAGCGCCTGAGAGGCGAGGAACCAACAGTTTACATACACATAAGTCAGATCTATAAAAAGGTTGTGCACGCAAAACTAAGTTCTGTAACAGGACCTAAGTCCACAATTTGACGAATACCCAGATCTTGTCGCCGGAGTTTACAGCCAGTGAACTTAAAGAAGAAGATGAAGGAGTCCTGCCTCCTGTTCCACATATGAAGCATGCCTCCTGTTTCGTATATAAAGGTATGCCTCCTGTTTCGTATATAAAGGTATGCCTCATGTTTCGTATAAAAAGGTATGCCTCCTGTTTCGTATATAAAGGTGTGCCTCCTGTTCCAAACACAAAGGTATGCCTTCTGTTCCAAATACAAAGGTATGCCTCCTGTTCCAAATACAAAGGTATGCCTACCGTTCCACATATAAACGTATGCCTCCCGTTCCACTTATAAAGGTACGCCACCTGTTCAACGTATAAAAGTATGCCTTCTGTTTCGCATATAATTATATGCCTTCTGTTTCCCATATAATTATATGCCTTCTGTTTGGCATATAAAGGTATCTTTCATGGTCCCCACATAAAGGTAAGCCTCCTGTTTCGCTTTATCTCCTGCTTCGCATATAAAGGTATGCCTCCCGTTTGGTATATAAAGGTACGCCTCCTGTTCCACATATAAATGTATGATCCCTGTTCCACATATAAATTTATGCCTCCTCTTTTATATATGAAAGTATGCCTCCCCTTCTAAATACAAAGGCATGCCTCCTGTTTTGTATACAAAGAAATGCCCCATGTTCCACATATAAAGATATGCCTCCTGTTTCGCATATAAAGGTATCCCCCCCCCCCCCTTCCCGTTCCACATACAAAGCTCTGCCTACTGTTTCGCATATAAAGGTTTGCCCCCCGTTCCGCATCCGAGGCTATGCCTCCTGTTCCGCATAAAAAGGTATGCCCCCTGTTCCGCATATAAAGGTATTCCTCCATTTTCGCATATAAAGGTATGCCTCCTGTTTCGCATACAAAGGTATGCCTCCTGTTCCACATATTCAGGTATAGCATCTGTTTCGCATATAAAGGTAGGCCACTGTTCCACTTACAAAGGTATGCCTCCTGTGCCACAAATAAAGATATGCCTCCTGTTACACATGCATTCCCGCGACTTCTATTTTACATTTTTGGTGCTTTTTGTTTGTTTGTTTGTCATTATTATATATAAAATGAAAAATATAAATAATAATTCTTATGAACAACATTTCCCGTTTTACAGATCTGACTCATTTGTGTGGAGATTGTTCGTTCCTTGCCTCTTAGGCAGATGCGCTCCGACTTCGAAGAAAACTCAGTCAGTCGACTTTTTCGACATACTTTTGGGGGGATCCCATGCGAGGAAAACAGATCATCCGAAGATGGAGAGAATGCTGCATCGAGTAGTCATCAGGGCATCAGGAGGACACTCATCACTCAGAAAAAGGCAAGGCTAGCATACGATTCTCCTTACCTACACCCCAAAGTCTTTCTCCCGCTCACATCTCGCCTACCTACTCTCCACAACTCCCACTCCCGTGTCAGACGATGTGAAGAGGACTCCAGACAAATAGAGAACCTCCCCGCTGAGCCAGGTTGACAACAAGAGCTGTGACGCCGTCGATCGAACATTAACAGACACCTAATTATCCCATGACAATCACAGTCAAGACTTTCATTCTTCACTCCATCCTTGAATCTTATTCACTCCCGCTTGCTCGCTAAAGATTTAAACGCCCGCCAACTCCTCCTGTCTATTGTTCCCTGTTCAGACCTGAAGGCCCTAATACAGTCGAATCTCGATTATTCTATGACGGCTCTTGTGCTGGGAGAAAGCTGAAGAAACGATAAACGGACACATCACCTTTCGTCTTGAGGTAGTTCTGGTGATTATCCTCCTTGGAGTTTTGTCCTAAGAAATCCCTGCCTGTCTCAAGGAGGGTGTACCGTGGGTTGTCGGTCATGAAATTGAGTGAAATGTTGAGTGGCTGTTGTCTTGTAATGGGTTCTTCCGCCTCCGCCCCCCCCCGCCCCTTTTCAATCCCACTTTTTTCCCCCTCTTTGCTTTCATTTTCACAATGTAGATAGGCAATTTCTATTAAACCCCAGGTATAGAAAATATTAATTGTATTTTCTTTTCATCAGCTCCGTTTTCACAACGCACTCTTCTTGTTTGTCTGACTCTCTTGGTTTTAGTCTTACTTTCTTTTGACATCCTCTAATCAGATCCAAGCCAGCACAATGATTCGAACACGATCTTGCCGGCCAGATAGACACGGAAGATACAACATACTAGCACCAAACACTACGCAATGAAACAACCAGACTTCCGGTCAAAATGGATCAGAAGCACGATAAATGTTTTTAGTCGTGGCAAATTTTTTTGCTTCTGACAGATTGTGGTCGTTGCATTTTCCTCTATATGTAGACTGAAAAGAAAGAGTTTCGTCGCCCACTGAGCTGAGTGCATGAAGCGACACTGTGAGCTGTGGATTTCATTTGGACTGTTTTCTTTCGACTGTGACTTCTGTGTTGTTGCGAACTAAAGATTCAGAAAATTGCGCGTGACCTGTTGGCACAGTACTGGTGGTGCCTTACGTGATTAAAATTGATCGCGTGTGCAACTGCTGATCTTTGTAACTTGTGCTTCCATTAATAGTGAGCTGCATCTCTGATCTCGGACTGTTTGTCTTAGCGCATCCTATGACTGCCTTAGGTTGTGTAAGCTAATACTAATGGATTTGCTGAGACTGCAGTCTATGTCAATATTCCACAAGAGGCAGTGATGGACATTCTGCGTGTGTGTGTGTGTGTATTTTTTTTTTTTTTTTTTTGGCACAGGAGTGGCGCAACTATAGGGTGACTGTTTGCTGTGAAGCTGAAAATAGGATTACTAAAATAAAAACCCAATTTATTGCCCTAATTATAACCGATATTGACTAGGACGAGGCTAGCTCCCTAGTCAGAAGCTGAATGTGGCTAAATCAAATCGAACTCACTGATGTCTTTCTCCCAATGAGCCTTAGTTGTACTGAAAATGGCGCCACATAAGATTACCCCCCCCCCCCCGGTCCCACAGTCGCTTTTAAACAGCCAACTTAGAACTGAACCATATAATTCATGGCGCATGTGAAGGTTCTGAGACTCAGCTAACAAATTATCGCCAATTAAGCGATATTATAAAATATACATAAAGTGTGTTATCACTCAATTATGTGCCGTCTTCGTTATGAAGGTTAAGTGAAATGATCTCCAAAAGTCTCTGTTTGCTGTCATGATTGTAAACACTCTCTCAAACTGCTGTTCGCCAACCTCTTGTTGTTGTCCCCCACTTGTATAGTTGTCTACCTTTTACTCTTACTTCTATTATGATTTCTAGATCTGATGTAGTTTTTAATGTGACCTAAATAAATTGTTTTTCAGCAGCTGGTGTTTCATTCCCAGTTTCTCAGGAACCTTAGTGCCAAAATGCCTGGCATATGCTATCACAACTTCTAGTTTGAGAATGGTTGTGGAGTCAGTCACTGCTGCTTTTCTGCTGGCTTGAGAATCAGCTGTACACTCATGCCGTGATTGTAACTGACTCACAGAGTATGCGGAGAAAGGTGGAGACAGGCATGCTCCGTGCAGAGTGGCAAGCATCGCTTCAGAGCTCCCTGGTAGTTAGCTTCCTTTGAATATTTTTTCCAGGTGATGCCAGTGTGTCGGGAAATGCGGAGGCAGATAGACTTGATGTTCTGCGCTACTGAGTTGTGAACCGAGGCATGACAAGCTAGATATTGTGAGGGCTTTTTTTTTTGGGAGCGAGGGAACAATTCGGAGGCACAGATCGTTACGGTCTGGGAAGAGTGGCGCTGCGAGGAGTTACCTGGGGATCTGACTGACGCTCAACACTCACTGAAAAGGCGAGACGGATATACAATCAGACAGTTACTGGTACCATCGGAAACTCTTCGCCTGTTGCTGAGGATGGGGACAGCGCGTTTATTTGATTTTCCGAGTGCTATGATGTCGATTTTTTTTTCAACATTAAACATTCTGGAATTTGTCTCTCTCTCTCTCTCTCTCTATCTACTATATTTTACATGGAATTGAACCACATACTTTAGCGCTAAAATGCGAATGTCTTAACACTCAACCATGAAAACTGGCTAATTAGGATAACGATAACAAAACTAAAACAACAAAACTTGGCAAGCGTTTCTAGAGCATGAAAGGCGAACAAGTTCAAGAAGATATGTATAAGCAGAACGCCAGACCGTACCTGGACGCTGTGGCACACCCAGCGTGTTGTCTAGTAGTGAATATAGGAGAAAAAAACCATCAGCGATAAACACACGTGGAGCGTACAACACATTTGTGAACAACAATTACCTCAATAGTTTTCCGTGGGTATTTAATTAATCAAACTTACAAACGAGGAGAACTTGTTTGTAGCTAGCGTTAGTTCGGGGAGTTGTAAATGCGCGGGTGTTTCTTGGAAGTTTTTTTTTCCCCCTGCTGTATTACGTGGCAGAAATGAATCAACGACCCCAAAAAAAATTTGTGAATTTTAATTTCCTTTATCATAAAGCAAAGGTCACTAACAACACAAGAAGAGACAGGGTTACGACTACCAGCACTAGAGAGAAAGTCGGAATAAGACCATGTCTTGATTATATTGACAGACAAAGAATGAAATAGTTCAGTTACATTGACAGGCAAAGAAATAATTATTTCAGCCATCTAGTGAGCATGCAGTCAGACCAAACTGCATACAAAACTTTTGGTAAAGTCTACGGAGTCACCCCCCCCCCCTTCCCCCAAGCCATCTGGGTCAGCTCCGCTTATTTATGCTTTAGGTCACGTTTCATGCATACTTTGTTAGGCTCGTCAACTTTGCTGAAGGTCATAGAGGTGTCCCGGTGTACTGTTCGATCTAAAAGCGCTCTATGTTCTCTACACCAGCCGTTGATATAGCGTGTTGTATATTCCAGGATGTCAGCGATTTTAACGGTAAAAAAAAAAAAAACATGTGAAACTGGCCCAAACATAAACCTCCCTACGAGAGTTCTGTAACCTACGTATCACGCATTCTCTTTCTGAGAATGAAAACTTAAATGGAAAACAACGCAGAAAGCTTTTCAAGCAAACAGCACACCGGGACACCCTGAAGTGACAAGCCTGAGCAAGAACCAATCAAAAAAGACCCTGTGTGTAAATGGGCAGAACAGACTCAGATAGGGAGAAATTCGTAACATCCACCACACTTTTTACAGCAGAACATCTCGGAGGAAAGCGAGAGGAAGATCGAGAAAGAGAAGGATACTCGTTGTAGCAGAAACCTGCAAAGAGATAAACAAATCCATTGCGCAAGCTACCCGAGAAGCGCAAGACAGATAAAGAAAATCATGAAACTGAGCTACAACCTGGAATCAGTTAGATAACAAAAGAAAAAAAAGAAGACAGAGCAATGTTCTCGAACATGTGAGCTAGGGAAGGCCGATAGGCCGTAAACATCCAAGTGGACAGAAACATTCTCGGAATCCACGCTTACTGCATAAAACAGCAATATTGGGGCACCTGAC
>CAJHNH020002679.1:52500-72500 GCA_905116865.2 Candidula unifasciata | reverse complement strand
ACCATTATCATCATCAGCAAGTGCCTTGATGACAACCGTGGGCGAACATGATTCACCACAGCCTGCAATCTCCAACAGCATGTATCAGTTCATATTCTGACACCCAATAAGATCCTTTTTACGTAGTCGGTCCACAAATCTCTCCAACTGCCGCAACTTATTTCAGTTTCTTTCTACTCACTACCCAGCCAAATAATAATGTCTGACGTCTGTGATATTTTGCCTCAATGTTTTCACTTCTTTTAATGAAAACATCTTGATTACTCATTTTGGCTGTGCGATTAGTTTTAAGCAATCTTCTATAAAACCACACCTCTGAGACTTCAATAAATTGTTTTTTTTTACTCATTGTCCAAGGTTTTTATCCATATGTTAAAATTCCATTTTAAAATTAACCATATAGATTTTATCTAACCAATTAGGACTACGGGATTAGGTAGGCAGGTACTTCGCTTGACAAAAAAAAAAAAAAATTGTCACGTTAAACCATTTATTTAGGTTATAATTGTGACTGACTGACTGACTTTCTACCCCACTAGGACATCACACAAGCGATAAACACCCGATGAGACAAAGTGCCACCATGTGGATGAGGATCACCGTGGAGAGGTCCCAGAAACCGCGTTCAGACAATTGGCCATATTGATGGCCTGCCTATATTGCGGCCCCTGGCAAAAGCCAGAGTAGGGCTTCAAATAACAAAAATTTACGTCCTAAAAAGGACGTAAGGAATAAGTATATAATAATTGTGACTAGGTTATGTGCACCATATGAAATGGCTTAACAATGCACCCTACAAAAAAACCCTGAAAAGAACTCGTGCAGTGTTGATAGGATCAAGGGAGACAACAGGCGATCTGGTCAACGATGCTGCAGGATCTCGTGCTTTATTTTCTTATAACTGTTGACACAAGCGGTTGTCCAGATATTTCTCGGCCTTTCTAGAACTCCTCCAATTTCATGTTCATCAGTTTTGCCTACCCACAAGCATGTCGTAAGATTCAACTAAATACGGAGCATCCTTCGAAGTCGGAACACATATGCCTGAGAGGCAAGGAACAAACAGTCTGCCTGCAAATGAGTCAGAACTGTCAAACAGATGCGCACGTAACGCTCAGTTTCTGGAACAGGACTAGAGTCCAGAGGTGGACGAACAACCAGATCCTTTCTCTGGAGTTTACAACCGGTGAACGCGTGAAGAAGAAGACAATAAAAAATGAATGAATAGTGTCCTCTTTCCACGTCCTGGCGAATCAAACATATGATGCTATACCTGAAACTGAACACAGCCATCAATATTTGATGAATGATGTCTTCCAGCTTTCTCCTTCTTTCTTTCACTCCTTCCTGCCTCCATTATTTCCTTTCTCTTATTCTTTCAACTTCTTTGGCGCCTTATTTAAAATCCTTCTTCTTTGTAGCTATCCTGTTATTATTTAATACAATGTTCTGTTATGTTATGTTATACCCGTCTTAAGCCAACACTTATCACTCCCCTCAAAAGACATTTAAAGAAATATAAATGTTACTAATCTTTGCTTCTTATCTGAAACACAGAAAAAAAAAAAAAAACTGGCGCACAGCAGTAATATTCTTGATGTGTACACTCCCAACCCACCCACAGAGGACAGATTTGACCTTAAAAATGTTACATACGAGAAGCTCTAAAAATTTAACCACTGATAAGCCCATATAGGAAGAAAAACGGTAAAGAAGACTCTCCAGTTGTGACAAGCAATTCTATAAAGTAACATTCCCCCAACAACACGGAAGACATCATTTATCACACACGCTACAGTCTATTCAGAACTAGTTTCAATCTGTGCTTTGCCGTCTTCTCCGTCTCCCCTGATCCCCTTGACAAATTCCGCCTTTCATGAAGAACTGAAGAAGCATTTTCTGCTCAGTTCTTATCTAAGTTTTGCTCACTCAAGCATGAAGAGGTCTTTCCCTAGTGGGGCCCATTTTGCAGCTTAAAAGCCCTCTTCTGAAACATCAGAGGCAGCGTAGGCGAAGCGAAACGGAACTTAAGAATAGGCCGTGTCAATAATTAAATAAGCCACCAGGTTGATGGTTGATTTAAGAAGGCGCAGAGGATGACAGAATGCTCTCCCTTCTCCAAGGAAAATCGTCAGGGTATTTATTTGTTGTTCAAGTGAGTGACACTCAATAAGGAAGGAACTGACTAGGCACAAATTATGAAGCTTAACATGGAGAGGAGGGGGACGGGAGTAAGGGGGAGAACAAGGACACAGACACAACTGAACGTTTCCACCGAAGTCTTTATCAACCAATGTCGACATTCACTGAGGAGTATGACAGATTTCTTTGGCGTCGCGATGGAGACGAGACAATTCAGATCTTCAGTTTCGAGTTCAAGTGAGGCGACGGAGTTGGTAACTGTTGTACAAAGGTAAAAGCGAATCTTTAAATATAGCAGACTCTAGATGAAGCAATTTATAGATAAAGCGGAGTCCTGTACTGCCTGAACTCTGTACAATTCAAGCAATTACGCTAAAGGATTTCGCGAAGTTAAATGCTTTCTTTCTCGAAATTTGAATGTAAGTTTAAATATTTTTTTTTTTCATAATTTGTAACAGGTGGGAACATTTCGACAGACCTTACCGAGACCCAGTCGTCAATTTAAAAAAAAAAAAAAGAAGAAGAAAATCACTGCTTGAGACGATTGTATAAGAATTGCTTAACGACATAAATATCAAAAACAGAAACTTTGAACAAGGACGTAAAAATAATAAGCAGCAAATATTAAACATGTATTATATAATGACATATGAAATAATATTTTTTTTTTAAACCTAAAATATCACTTGAGGCGATCTCAAATATGGCGAATTCCTGTTGTAAAGAACAATTTGTTTATGGCTGGCAATTTTTCTTGCTTGAACCTGGGTGAGAGGAATTTCCAACTCCAATTCTAATTTGATAAACAAAAATTTCAAACTTGATCCTTTTTCAGCCACCCGAGGGCCTGCTATATGAAGAAGGTTCCTTTGCTATCTTATTTGATGTTATATTCTTGGTGGTGTGAAGTCACATCTGATATTGCTGAGAGGAATTTCTAAGAAGAACTATTTATTGGATCCCCACGACCTCTAGGTCGTAAGGCAACCGGTTTGACCACTTCGACGACATCTCCGAAATCGGATAATAGACTGTCAACCCTTTAAGACACACAAAAACAAGATTTTGACGGCGAGGATGACATGTTCTTTTTTTTTTTTTTAATGCAACATTTTAATATTTTAAAAAATACACTACAGAAAAACTATTTTGAACAAGAACTTTAATGGGTTTTTTTTTTTTTTTTTAAAGAAAGAACAGAAAAACATATATCATCTTCGCCGTCAAAATCCTGATATTATGTGTCGTATAGGGTTCACAGTGTAATATCCTACTTCGGAGGTCTCCGCGGCGAAGTTGTCAAAACGGCTGCCTTGTGACCTAGAGGCCGTAGGTTTGTTTCATAGCTGTTCCATTCGTAAGTGCAATTATTACGGGGACCCCTGGGGATCATAACTGGACCTACGCTTTCGTGCTTTGTGTGACACTCTCGGCAGACAGCTAGTCGTCGTGCGGAAAGGGTCCGAGCCATATTTAGATAAAATCTTGTGAACTGAAGTCAATCCCCTGGACTTTAAACTTTTAACTCCCATTTCGTTCTAACGTCTATACAAAATCAGACACCACATACAGGTGCGCACATTTCAAACACATAAATCTTGCACAAGAACTTCTCACAAAAAGTTTTTTTTTTTCTTTTTAGAATCCAGAAACCACGAGTTCCTACCCTTTGGCTCGGTACTATGGATATCGCAACCCTTCAGCCTTGATTCCATGATAAATACCTTAAATCTGGGAGAAATATTGCTTTTCTGCCTACCCGGACCACAAGGAGGTCGTCACCCGGTCGTCGCGAAGTCAGGTTGAGCCAACTACGCTAGCGAGCCGGGCCACAAAAAGTTTAAAATAAATCATAAACACACATTCTGTACTAAAAATAAAAATGATAACCAGGAAAAAAGAAAATAAACCCTGCATAAAAACTTCCACATAAAGTTTAAAATATCGACATAAAGTTCTTCATTTTTTTAATCGCAGACACCTTGTATCAAAATATAAATACGCGTGCGTACCCCCCCCCCCCCCCCCCCAAAAAAAAATAACCCTTGCAAAAGAAATTGACAATAAAGTTTTCTAACAAAAATCATAAAATGACAACTCGTACAAAAACGTAAAACTCAAAAACAGAAAACCTTGCCCAAGTAAGGCACATGAACACAAATATCGAACACAGACAGCAATCTAGAAGAACATAAACACAACAATCAACACATCACAGCGAGCCAAGTCACTGACCAAGTTCCATTTATGCCTGTTTCTTTGCCATAACCGATAGAAATATTTTCAACACTGTTTGTTTGGACACAAAGAGGGAATATTTACCGAAACATCAATCAAGTGACGCGGCCCTAGGAAAATGGGCTCCCTCGCTCATGCACTCTGCTGATACAGGAGTTCTCTGGGTGGCAGTCTATATTATGTCTGTATCTAGGGGTCAGTAGCGCGGGTCTACAGGTGTCAATCATCAGCTTTTTTCCCTATCATCTTGTTCAATAAAATGGCATCTATTTTTGAATATTCAAAACGCGTCATCGATTTTTCTGTGCTAAAAGCTTTTGTTTACTCCTGTGGTTTTGTGTTCGGGGCCGGCCTGTCTGGTTGCCTATCTGCCTGTCTGTCTGCCTGTCTGCCTGTCTGTCTGTCTATGTTGGTATTCTTTTACAGTTTCGATATATATATATATATATATATATATATATATATATATATATATATATATATATATATATATATATATATATATATATATATATATATCATAAGAGAAAGGAAGGGGATATAGAGTTTGGGTGTTAGAGAAAGAAAAAGATAGATCCAAAGAAAGAAAGAAAAAGAGCGATAAAGTAAGAGAAACAAAATGAAGATGAGGCGGAGAGAGAATATAAGAGAAAAAAACGGACGAACTATGTATATATATATATATATATATATATATATATATATATATATATATATATATAGAGAGAGAGAGAGAGAGAGAGAGAGAGAGAGAGAGAGAGAGGAGACGGAAACAAGTAAAAGATACGATGATCGACAAAGTACACGAAATTTATGGTGACAGTCAGAGAAACAGACCAATAGACTGACAGACAAACAGACGGACACCGACCGACCAAGACATACAGACACATAGACGAACGTTCAGGCAGACAAAACCACAGAAAATATCTTTCAAAGTTCCTGTGTGGGCTCCTGGGCAATAGTCTGCATACAAATGAATGAGATCTGTAAAATGCATGTGCACGCAACGCTCAGTTTCTGGAACAGGACTGGAGACCAGAAGTGGACCAACAACCAGAAATTTTCGTTGGAGTTTACAGCCGGCGAACTCAAAGAAGAAGATCTATTAAAGTATATGTCAACTGATCATCATCATCATCATCATCAGGTGCCTTGCCGACTGGCGTGGGCGATCATGCCTCTCCATAATCCGCGATCTCCTGCAGCATGTATCAGTTCGTGTGCCGACACACCTCCATGCCATGCAACAAGACTGTCAAGCATCTTCTCTCGTTGTCTTCCTCTATCCCTCCTTCCACAGATCTTTCCAGTGGTCACAACATGTTCTATTTTCCCTCTTCTCATAACATGGCCGAAAAATGATGACTGTCTCCTTCTGATGTCAGTGATAAGTTGTCTTCGGTCTCCCGCATCTTTTAAAACCTCTTGGTTGCTCTTTTTGGCTGTCCAAGGTATTCTAAGCATTCTTCTGTAAAACCACATCTCTGAGGCCTCTAAAAATTGTTTGGCCTGCCTACCGATTGTCCAGGATTCACATCCATATGTTAAAACTGGATGTATGTAGCAAGCAAGAATTCTTTTTCTAACTCTCAATGACAAGGATATATTGCACAAGATGTTTTTCATTTTATAAAATGCAGTTTTTGCCTGTCCAATTCTGTTTCTTATTTCAGTTATGCATCTTCCATCTGATGTTATCCATGTGCCCAGATACTTAAATTTCTGTACTTGTCTTAAAATAACACCATTGACTTTTATTACACATTTAGGAATAATTTGTTTCTTTGATACCACCATTACTTCTGTCTTCCCATTATTCAAACTGATGCCCATTCTTCCACTTTCTAACACCACAATGTCTATCATTTCCTGTAATTCTTTCTGACTTGTTGCTATCAAGACTGTGTCATCAGCATAACGTAAATTGTTTATATTGTGCCCACCAACCACGATTCCAGGCATATCAATTAAAGATCTCATAATATATTCACTGTATATTGAAAACAAATCAGGTGAAAGTACACATCCTTGTCGTACGCCCCTCTTTATGCTTTAAAATGTACCTAAACAGTTGTTAATTCTTATAGCTGCTGTTTGCTGCCAATACATATTCTTTATTATTCTTAGATCTTTCCCATCAATGTTTAATTTTTCTAACAGTTTGATTACTTCTTCATGCTTCACACAGTCAAATGCTTTTGTATAGTCTATGAAGCATGTCAACTGATAACATCAGTAATTATTATTATTATTATTATTATTATTATTATTATTATTACTGCGCACTTAAAAAACGTTTCAGGCCACTTGAAACCCCCTCCCCTTTCCCTCCAGTCACATCCCACCCATCTACCCCCTTTCTTCCTAGAAAATTAACCACTCCTCCCCCAGGCTCCTTTTTCTTTGTGTCAGCTCACCCCGAACCAACTCCACATAGTAACATGCCTTCCAACACAAATCCCTGTCGTGTCTTTCAGAAAAGCACCAGCTTTCATCTGTTGGCCAAACTCTGAAAATCCCTAAATCCTCGGAGTTACAAATGAGTTTACTCTGGCGCCATGATAACCTGGCATGCCAGCATGTAACAACCGTTGACCTTCCTCACCCACACTAGACTAATGCCAGGGATTCGTAAATCCGTATATGCCAGATTTTGACAGTGTTTATTGGCCAAATCGGATAGAAGCGAAAACTAATGAAAACAATGATTTTGAGGGAAAACAAAGAAGAAATACGAGAATATGTTTCTTGCTAGAGGTTTGATGATTTTCGTCATCATTATCAGCAATATGATCATCATCGTCATCATCATCATCATCATCATCAATATGATCATCATCATCATCATCATCATCATCATCAATATGATCATCATATTCATCATCATCAGTATGATCATCATCATGATCATCATCGTCCTCCTCATCATTATCATCAATATGAACATCATCGTCATCATCATCAAAATGATCATCATCGTCATTATCATCAATATGATCATAATCATCAATAATATGATCATCATCGTCATCATCATCATCATCAACATGATCATCATCGTCATCATCATCATTATGATCATCATCATCAGGATCATCATCATCATCTTGTTGTCATTAAATGTCTCATACGGCTGCTAGTCTAATCACCCATTCTGTTCTATCATGAGCTATCCTTTAAATGCCTGGGTGAAATCGAGATCAGCACTTTTGAAATATCCCGCCAAATTTCACTTTCTGATTTCTTTTGAACGTCATCGTCTCTTTAGTTCTTTTACTTCTCCTTGTAGTGCTTTTCTGGTTAATCACTGCTCTCTTCTCCTGGTGATCTGTCCACTATAGGGTTATCTTCTTTCTTCTTGTATTTACCAGAGCTGTCGAGCGTGTCTGCATGTCAGAGTATATGTCTGTGTGTGCTGTGTATATGTGTCTGTCTGTGTGTTTTTCAATGTGTTTGTCTGAGTGTGTGTGTGTGTGTCTGTGTGTGTTTATCTGTGTATGCATTTATGTGTGGACGCCAGTATGCGTTTGTCTGCATGTTTGTCTGTATTTGTGTGTGTGTGTGTTTGACTGCGAGTGTGTCTATGTGGCTGTATGTATGTGTGTGCATGCTTGTCTGAGTAAGTGTATGTGTCTGCGTATATATGTGTGGGTGTGTGTCAGTGTGTGAGCATGTATGCATATATGTCTGCTGTGTGTCTCTGTCTGTGTCTATATTTTTGTCTGCGTGAGTGTGTGTGTGTGTCTCTATGGGTGTAAGTGTCAGTGTGTCAGTGTGTGAGTCTGCGTGTGTGTCTGTGGGAGTGTCCATGTGTTTATGTGTGTGTCTCCATGCATGCCTGTATGTATGCATGTATGTATGTATGCATGCATGTATGTGTGTGTTAGTGAATGGGTGAGCGTGTGTATATGGGTGTATGTATGTGGGTGTGTGTATGCACGCGCGGGTTTTTGCATGCATAGTACCATGCTTTTGTGTTCTTTTATAATATTCACAATACGCAGGTCATCATATGATCATAACATGCTTTAGTAGTAAAATAAAACCGCTGTGCGAAAGATGATTGAAAGAAAGGGCCGAATGTAGGACGGGCCTGTGTGCCCAATTTGTGACCCCTTGAAAATAAAGATCGTTCGTTCGCTCGTTCGTTCCCTCTGTCTTTCTGTCTCTGTGTGTGTGTGTGTGTGTGTGTGTGTGTGTGTCTGTCTGTCTATGTCTATCTCTCTCTCTCTCTGTCTCTCTCTCTCTCTCTGTGTCTGTCTGTCTGTCTGTCTCTGTCTCTCTCTCTCTCTTTCTCTCACTCTCTCTCTCTCTCTCCCCCTCTCTCTCTCTCTCTCTCTACCCCTCCCATGCGCGTGTACCCTCTAGACACATCCTGCACAGATTTCCAGTTTTTGCCACGCCGTGTAAGGACGATCCTGATTTGCCCACTGGGTCGCTTTTGTAAACTTACCCACCAGGGGCCGCCACTCTGAACAGATGCACCCACCAGGACTCTTCTATCGAGGGAGAAGCTTTTAGTGAGCAAAATGGCGGCTATTATTTGCTAAGAGCGTTTGTGAAGAAAATGTCTATCTGTTCTAGCCCCCTACACCACCCCCTCCCCCTCACAGTTTAGGTTTCCACAGCAACGATATTTTCCAATGGGCTTATTTAGTGTGATTGTCTGCGCGTCTGGTTTAGGAAAAATAAAAATAGAATGTAAATAATAGAAATGTAACATATTTAAAAATTGTAAAAATATGCTCAATTAATTTTTTGTTTTTTGTTTTTTGTTTTTGTTTTACGCGGTTGCTGTTGCTGCTACTGCTGCTGTTGTTGCTACTTCTGCTGCTGTTACTATTTTGGTTGTTGTTTTTTTTTTTTTTTGACGCTGACTATGATTTGGGAAACCGCGGTTGTTCAGTAACTACATGCCTGCCTCCCGGCACGAATGTATTGGGTTCCAATTTGCGTTGGGAGGGATTTTTATTACTGGCAGGCCAGTCCAGTATAAATACTGCAAGGAAATGTCAGCGGAACTAAAAGCGGCCAAACTGATGTTGACTACAGGACGCATCGAGAGACCACTGGTTTACACAAGTATGGAGTCCAGAAGCATATGGCCGATGCACCAATTTTGCCTAAAACGTGTCCTTTACTTGTTAATAATCACGATATTATATATTATTATAGGCACTTTCTGAGAAGAGGTGGCACTAGAATCACCATTGTTTTACAATGATAAATAGGTGGATTGAAGAAGCGAAGATATCCCAGAGACGCTCTACAACTAATCTTGAAGAGAGAGGCTAGATTTACCGGACTGGATGTCATAAATCACATCGGAAACAGCTGAACAAAACAGTACGGAAATGAGAAATACAATACGAAGAGAATGGTGATGATGATGGTAAGAAAGAGGACAATGTTGATGATGATGATAGTAAGTAAACGGATAATTTTTATGATAAACGATATTTTTATATCGTAATCTCTCTGTATGTCGGCTCTGTGGCTAAGTCGATGTGAAGTCTTCGTCATGCCGGGATGCCGGGTTCGATCCCAACTACGGGCCATGCGCCTAGCGTTGGTTTCGACAGTGGTATTAGGGAGCCGACCGTCCAGTTGCAATGGCAAACTACTAGACGTAAATTTGCATATAGAAACCACACAACAGCCAGGGGCTGCTGGGGTTGGTTCTGAAACGTCCTGTAAAGGATACGCAACTAACCTAAAAAAATATCTCTGTAAGGTCATAAAAATCACCACTGATTAACACAATATTGATCTTGTTACCAGAAACTCTGACAGCGGTTGACTGTGCAATGTGGTGCAGCAAAAATCCAAAGACAACTTTTTTTTTTTTCAAGTGGCAGTTGTTGATGACCACATTTGTTTGTGGCCATAGAATAAAATATACCTTCTTCAAGACAATGCACTTATCTTCAAGAGACTTAATCCATAAAATCATCATCATAACACTATCCTTGATGTCAAACACTTTACCTGATGAAGTAGGTATTCAGCTCAAATGATGCACAAATGTTTTGTGGATGGCCGTGCAGTGTGCTTCGAAAATATTATTGTAATTAATAATTGTTCGTGTTGTAGCAACTACACCACGGAGGCTCACAGTAACACGGCAAACCACCAAGAATGTCTTAATTAACTAAACTGGAGACCTCGCTAAGGAATATTTCCATTCAGAATCCAGTCAATCATGAACAGTTCTACAAAGAGCTTGTTCTCGGTTGGTAATGGATGTTTGCTCTATAAGGAGACGACAGACTGCAGTGGTAGAAGCAGCATCAGTGGAAGAAGAAGAAGAAGAAGAAGAAGAAGAAGAAGAAGAAGAAGAAGAAGAAGAAGAAGAAGAAGAAGAAGAAGAAGAAGAAGAAGAAGAAGAAGAAGAAGAAGAAGAAGATAGTGGTAGTGGTGGTGATGATGATGATGATGATGATGATGATGATGATGATGATGATGATTAAAAGGTGGAGAAGCAGATGAAGAAGAAGTGAAGCATATAGGGCAGAAGGAAGCAGTGAAGAGATTACGAAGAGGAATGAAGCTTAATAGCCTAAGCTCCATTGAGAGACGAAAATCATAAGGAGACATCAGGCCAACTTCCAATAATCTGATTTACCTCTCCTTGATATGGGATCCACTGTTTTGTACTTCTTAATTTTTAGCATCCCTGAAGAAGTCATAGCGACCCGAACGACATAACTAGTCAATCTTTGTAGGAACACTTCAACCTAAGTGCGAAGAAGCGAATTTGTGTACTCGCATCAGAACGAGGTTCTCATACTTCCGGGGAACTCAACTTCCGGCGACTGGACAGAGGATATTGGCTGATGGCTTCTCCAGGGCGGGGACAGTTCTGAAACCGGGAGTTTGCGCCCTGTACAGGAGAGGTCAATTAAAACCAACAACACAGAAGGCTGAAAGATTGCACAATATCCCGATATTTTTAGTGCGTTTGTGTGTGTGTGTGTGCGTGCGCGCGCGCGCAAGTCTGTAAAAACGAGTGCGTGTCATCTCTATAAAAGTGGTTAATCCGCGTGCGACGTGCTTTGAAGATTTTGCCCCTTTATGGGAAGTTGCTAAGGGGAGGGTAGGAGTGGAAAAAAAAAAGGGGGGGGGGTGGGGGTTTTAGTAGATAAAACTCTGAGCAATGAAGCACCGATTTCAAACACGTTAGGAATTTAAAATAAATCAAAAAGGAAACACTTGATTGCATTTGATCGAGTTGTTGTGGATTAGAATTTACGAACCGAAGGCTCTTATGCTTTTACTGTGTAGTTAGCTGCGACGGAGAAATACATTTAAAGGCACCACCAAATCCTACTAATCATCTTCATTGTCTTCTATTCTATATTCTTCTTATCCTCTTCCTCTACTCTTCTTCTTCCCCGCCAGCTTCTCTTGTCTCCGAGTGAGTGCAAAAGGCACTAAACTGTGACGCTGAAGAATACACGGGATGGAAAATATTATGAATTTGGAGAAAGAATGAATTTAGAGCTAAACTAAAGTAGAACAAAAATAATTCAGATACTAAAATAAGCAGGTGAATTATAAAAATATCGTTCAAGAAAACGTGTAATTTAGACTGTACATTTAAGAGGAAAATTAATTCACTGAATATATTATGATTAAAGAATTTTTTGATAATAACATTTAGAGAAAGTTGAATTTAGACAACTCTTTACAGGAGAACAGATTATTCCGAGAATACGCTAGAGAAAAATGGAATATAATGAAAACACTCTGAGAAAGTATGAGTTAAAGTAAACACTTGAGGAAATAGAAAGGTTCAGAGACTTAGGCAAACCTGTCAACCCACTGATTTTCGAGTTTTTGACATTCACGGTAAGAACAAATGTATACCTGCTTGACCTCTCTCTCTCTCTCTCTCTCTCTCTCTCTCTCTCTCTCTCTCTCTCTCTCTCTCTCTCTCTCTCTCTCTCTATCTATCTATCTGTCTATATATCTTCTTCTTCTTTCGTTCGCATGAAATAAATTGTCTATATCTGCAAAGCCGTCTCTTGTATGAATTTCACTGTCTTTTGTAATTCACTAAGCGGCCCGTAAAGTTTGACTTCCACAAGTGTCTCTTTTGGCCAAATGTTTTGCCTGAAAGCGTTGAATATGGGACAGTCTTGAAGGATGTGATCTGTTGTTTCAGGTGCCAGTCCACAAGTACACATGGCCGATTGGCCAATCTTAAATTTGTTGTACATGTGGGAGCGAAGTCTATTGTGCCCTGTTCTAAGGCGAAGGATAATAACTTGCTCTGGTCTGTCCATAATATGGTAATCATCTTGTGCCAGTTTCGGTGGCATTCTGATTGATTTGATCATTCTCTTCTTCTGTTGATAAGAGACTGGTATGTCAGGTTGTTCTTCAGCTGCACCTTCCTTAGCTAGTTTATCAGCTTTTTCGTTTTCCGGGAACTCCACAGTGGGAAGGTATCCACTGCATTACTAATTTACAGCGGTTGCCTAGTTCGGATAATAGTGTCCGTATGCTTGGTAATTTTCCAGACTGGAGTGACTGAAGTACTGCTTTTGCATCTGTCAGGAATACCACTGGTTGTGAAAAATACCCTGCATTTAGTAGTTTCTCTCTACCGCTATCTTGATGGCTTGAACTTCTGCATCATAGTTGTGACAGTGCTTTCCCGTTGGTAATTTGGCTGTATCCCTGGTATTATTAGGATACTCAATGTACACTCCCGCACCTCCGTTTCTGACTGCGCTTTCTGCTGACCCATCTGTGTAAACACGGACCCAAAGGTTCTGCGGGTATTCATCATCAAGTAAACTGAGGGTGGCTGTTTTGCGCTGCACACTATTTTGTTCTTCCTTGTCAAATACCCCTTTCACTTCAGTCTTGATGTGTATTGGAAACTTATACTCCTCTCTCCAGGGGGTCCGTTCTGGGACAGCATTTAAGGATCTATCATTTGCAGGTAAATCAGTGGTTTGTCTGCCGAGCCGTTTGGCCTGGTGGATAAAACTACTTCTCTTTAGTCGTCCCAAAGCTAAATTTTTGAATCTTTCATTCATAGGGTGACTGGGCATACTAAGAAACTTTTCTGCTTGTAAAAGCATCTTGGTGTCTCTGCGTTCACTTAGTGCTTGGGTCATCCCCATTTTCTCCATCACCGCTATAGGTGTTGATTTCATACTGCCTGTGGTAACTCTGAGTGCTTGATTTTGCACTTTGTCTAATTCTTGCAATGTGGTTTTTGATGCCGAACTCCATGCTGTTGATCCGTATTCAAGATGTGGTCGAACACTTTGTTGGTAAACTTTTCTAAGTATTTTCCCGCTAGCACCCCATGTGGTTCCACTTAGTTTTCTCAGAATGGCTACCCTCCTTCTGGCTTTGGTTGCTGCCTTGTTGATGTGTTTTCTCCATGTTAACCTTATCCTCTCTCAGGGGTACTCCATTTATGTGCATGGCGCCTGATTTTTGTTTAGGAGAAAGGGTAAAGAGAGTGGTGCTGCATTTGCCTATGTTGATGCTGACACACCATTTGTCGGCCCATTTAGCCATTGCATCTATGGCTCTTTGTAGCAGTCTGGTGGCCACTGTCGCATTTTCATTTGTACACCAGAGTACCAAGTCATCAGCATACATTGCAGCTTTAATTCCATGGGGTAGTTCAGAAAGCAGGTCGTTGATATAGACTAGGAAGAGTGTGGGGGACAGGACACCTCCTTGTGGGACGCCATGGCGCAGCAAAAACTTTCTTGCTCTTAAGTCCATCTATCTGTACTCGGGATCTTCTGTTATACAAGTATGCTTTGACCCATTTGTACATACTCCCATTCACCCTGCAGTCTCTCAGTTTCTTCAGTAGACCTTCTTTCCAGACCTTGTCAAAGGCTTTCTTCAGATCTATCCATGCCGTTAGCACTAGCTTCTTTTCCTGGAAGGCATCCTCAATTTCTTGTGAAAGGTAAGTTGTCTGGTCTTCTGTGGAGTAGCACTGTCTAAATCCTGCCTGCTGCGGCGTGAAAATGTTTTCACTTTCCAAGTACAATTGGAGTCTAAGGTTGACAATACGTTCCATTGTTTTACAGAGGCAGCTGGTAAGACTGATCGGTCTATAGCTGGAGGCATCAGAACTGTCCTTTCCTGGTTTAAGCAGAGGTATTGTGATTGCTTCTCTCCATATTTGAGGAACTTTGCCACTGGTCCAACAATGATTAAAGATCTGTAGCAGCTTTATTTTGGCAGTTGTTCCAAGGTTCTTGATCATTTCGTTGGTGATTCCATCAGTTCCAGGTGATTTTCCCATTCTCAGCTTTGATATTGCTAATTCTAACTCGCTGGATGTAAATGCTGCCACCAGTGCCTCAGGAATTATATCTTTTTGTCTTGTATGTTGTTTGTTTTCTTGAACCTCTCGCTGTTTCTCTGGGCTGACATTAAATTTGCTGTCTTCTGCAAAGGAATCTGCAAAGTGGTCAGCTGCCTGTTTTCTTGTTAGGATGGCTCCCTCTTTGCACAGTGCAATATAACCATTTATCTCTGTATTCTCATCATTAATTTTCTTAATTAACCTCCACAACTTCCTTGTGTCTCTTTCAAAGTTTAGGGACTTTGTCTTTTCCTGCCAGCTTCTCCGTCTAGCCTGCAGTTTGGCTCTTTGAAATTTGGCCTTTGAATGTTGGTAGTTGTTAAACTGCTCTTGGCAAGGTCTGGTCTCAGTCTGTTTTCTTTCTGTTTCCATATTGTTGTGCAGTTGCTCCAGATCGCAATTCCAGTACGGTTTGTATTGTTTACGCGCACCTCTTGGAACTGCTTCTAGGGCTGCCTGCAGTATGTGTTTGCTCAACTCTTGGACTACTTTTTCTACGTCATTATCTGTGTTAAGATTTTCCAGCAGAACATTTGTGCGAAGCTGATATAACTTCCAGTCTGCCTTCTTAAAATTCCACCTTGGCAGTGTGCTGCTCTCTCTTACAGACTGGCTTTCGATAGTCAGAAAGACTGGCCGGTGGTCACTGCCTCCTAGTTGCTTCCCAACAGTTCTGGTAACATTCAGTTCCATGTCTGCTGAGTGAAAGGCTAGGTCTGGTGTCGAGGTGGTATGCCATGCTCTAGAGTAGAAGGTTGGTGGGTCGGTTGGCTTATTTACGAGGATGAACATATTCTCATCCTGCCAGTCCTCTAGTTTCTCTCCTCTCTGGTCCATATGATCGTAGCCCCAACTTTGGGAATGGCTAATAAAATCCCCACAAATGATCATTTTTTCACTTATTAGAACAGTATCCAGTGCCTGAGGGCGGTCGCTAGGACAGTAATAGTTGGTCAGATGTAAATCTGTATTTTCTAACTTGAGCTCAAGAGTTTGATACTCAGCACCTTCCATGTATGTTTCAATCCGGCCCGCAAAGATGTTATTTTTGACCAGGGTAAGAATTCCACCTTTTCTCCTGTCTTTGCGGTCAGATCGGAAACACTGGTAGCCTCTGATCTTAAAGGCCATATCTTGTTTGAGATACGTCTCTTGTAGGCAGCATACATATATCTTCTCTTTGTTCAAGACGTTTTCTAATTCTAATTTCTTGGTATGTACTCCCTCCGCGTTCCAGTGCATTATTTTAAAGCTAGCTGTATTTTCTGCTTTTCTGGTTCTACGGGGCATGAGGGGGAGGCTTCGAGTATTTGAAGCTGGACTCTTTCTTCTTGTCGTAGGCCGGTAAATCGAACCACGTGTACGTGAGTGGGTCTCATGGTGGAAATCAAACTTATTAGCAGATATAGAAATATTCCCTGTTGCGTTAGTGCGTGGCATCCTGATTGCTGTGGTGCGCCTCCTGGCTGGTTGCCTCCGACTTCAGCACCTTGTTATGCTAGAGTAGACTGGGGTCTTACCCGTGGACTCCCATGTTTATAATGGGAGCGTGGCTCCTACGCGGTTACATTATCGGAATTAGGACACGGCCGCCGCCGTGGCTATTTTGTGGAAATAATTCCGTTATAACACCCCTAAACCACATAATGCTTGTATCCACGAACAAGAAAATATCCATCGTCAATGAATTAGTAATAATCGCACTCTGTTATCAAGAGAAAAACACCGATTAAGTGAAAATTTTAGAATAAAATCGTGTGTCGCCGCAAACACGTCCTCACGCTGCCATTTCTAAACACTGGGTCTCTGTCTATATATATATGTACATATATATGTGTGTGTGTGTATATATGTGTGTATTATAAGTAAAGAACCATTTCCCACGTCTTCAGGCGTATTGGACATATAGAGTTAGACCTATATAATATAGAGCAATTGGCACTTGATGGGTCCACATCATGACGGCCACCTTTACCTCCCAGGGCTTTACCTGGGATCCATATAAGGCTAGACCGACCTGGAAGCCAATGTCATGTTTGAAGGAAAAAAAAAAATACTAAACCCACGACCTTCGGATTCGCAAGCCAGCGTCTAGCTGCTCCAATATATATATATATATATATATATATATATATATATATATATATATATATATATATATATATATATATATATATATATATATATATAGTATATATGTGTGTGTGTGTGTGTGTGTGTGTTGTGTGTGTATGTGCGCGTTCGCGCGTCTCCATCTAAACATCCATATATTTATGTACATCTTTCTTTTTCTGTTTTTGCCACCTTGTCTGGATCTCTCTCTCTCTCTTTCTCTCTCTCTCTCTCTCTCTCTCTCTCTCTCTCTCTCTCTCTCTCTCTCTCTCTCTCTACAGCATCATGTTTCTGTCATTCACTATTTCTAAGATACATCTCAATTTCTATATCTATTTCTTCCCGGCCCACCCTTCTTTTTAAGTATGGCTGGCCATTATTCTCTGTGTTTTTCTCTCCGTTTTCTATTTAATCATTACCTTCTTCTCCTTCTCTGTTATTGTACATTTCCCTCTCACCCTCACGCTCCTCTCACCCTACTCTCCTACTCCTCTGTCGCATTGCCATGGCCGTGTCCACATCCCCTCACACTTCCCACTTTCTGGTACAAGAATGGACGTATACAACAAAAGAACAGAACACTATTGATCTGCTGCCTAAGAAGCTTTCAGGAATCTATCTTGGTAAGTCTATTCTGGCGCTGAAGCAGGTGAGGAGGCCGGATCAAATAAGGACAAGGATTGAAGGATTTAACAGAGCTGGAGAAATGAACACAAAATGATGGCAACCCGTGCCATTATATATGCCCGTTGCAGGTTAAATAAAATTCTGCTAATGAGAGGAAATATGGAATCTGTTGTGTGTGTGCGTGTGTGTGTGTAGACCAGTGATTCCAAGATTTTCATACTAGGAGAGCCCATTTTAGAATTAATTTTCGCAATTGGTTATTACAGTGTTTGTATTTATATTGTGAACGCTGTGTTATGAGACACAGCGAAATCAACAACAATATAAACAAGTACAACAACCACAGTTACAGCAGCCAGTACAACACTAATCACTTACCAACTGATTCAGAGTCCGGAGGCTCACACACTGTTATTTTCCCTAACTCAGTTCTGGATATTTACCGGATGTCACACAGTTTCAACGTCACCGGAAATCCGCGAATGCTGCCAAATACAAAACGACAGGAATTGTATTATTATTATTTTTTTTAATTATTATTATTTTTATATTTGTCATCATCATTTGTTCTTATACTGAGATAGGAAATGCAGCCTGAAAACCTACTGCTATTGTAGGGATACCAGGCCTGTAGCCTTTACTGGCAGCCGGGTGCATAACTGTTGAACCACACAAGGTGATGAACGAAGACCAGGACACAAAAAGGTCAAGAACAACCTACACCTTTCCGTGGTCATCATAGAAACAGATTCCCATGCAGGGGACTAGCCAGCGCAGGTAGGATCGATGTTTTATTTGAAGTCGGAATGCATCTGCTGGAGAACAACAGGCTGGATACACATATAGATCAGATCTGCAAGAGGGGTGTGTACGCAAAACTCAAGTTCTGAAACAAGATTTACGTCCAAAAATTGACAAACAACCAAAATTTTAGAGCTGGTGAAACGCTACGACGAAGAAGAAGAAGGCTAGCAGGTGCGGTAGGAGTGATGCTCTTAAAGGCTGGAGGACGTAGCACTGCTCTGTTGATCGGGTAGCTTCTGCCGCATGCTGTCTTCCAAATATACTGCTTTAGATTTCCTTTGGAGTTAACGAAAGCAGACGGAGGGGGTGATCGTTCTGCATGGGAAACACATGGTCTCACTGCTCAAGCGGTGTGCTGTGTGCAAGAGGTGTGCTGTGTGCAAGCGGTGTGCTGTGTGCAAGAGGTGTGCTGTGTGCAAGCGGTGTGCTGTGTGCAAGAGGTGTGCTGTGTGCAAGAGGTGTGCTGTGTGCAAGCGGTGTGCTGTGTACAAGAGGTGTAATGGCAACAATGGTCGAGAAATCTCATGCATTTATTGTTGACAATTCTTCTACATGTTAGTGCCTCGCCAACCATCTCCATGGGTTGTGGTTCCTATGGTCTGTCTGTCTGTCTGTCTGTCTGTCTGTCTGTCTGTCTGTCTGTCTGTCTGTCTGTCTGTCTGTCTGTCTGTCTGTCTGTCTGTCTGTCTGTCTGTCTGTCTGTCTGTCTGTCTGTCTGTCTGTCTGTCTGCTGTGTGTTGTTTTCTTATCTGTCTATCTACGCACCTTTTCTGAATGCTTGTCTGGTCTTTTGTCTGTCTGTCTGTCTCTCTTTCTGTCTATCAGTCATGAAAAAAACTTACCTACCTACTAACCTATCTGTTTACCTACCTATCTATCGTATTTATAATATAACCAAAAGAAAAAAAAACACAAACTTACACACCCACGCATACACACACCCATATACAACACACAACCCTCGCCAACTAGCGCACGAACGTCCCCTCACCCACACTCTCAGGTCTACATAATCACATGACAGGACCCTATCGATCCACCCATCATTAGCAATAATCAGATAAGTATTTTTGCTCGTTAGACCCTCTCATATTTTTTTTCCTGACCTGGAACCCGTCTCGCTGCAAAGGCCCGAGGAGCAGATTTTCCGTGGCTAATTTTAGACCGTGTTCCAAAGTAATCTATCAGATCAATGGCGGTACAGGAAGTTAGATCTCTTGTGTTTAGAGGCTATCCGAGGATAATTAGGTAGCCGACAAGACGGGAGAAAAGTAGGGCTTACAAGAGAGGAAATAAGTGCCGCGAGTGCGTTCTAATTTTCGATTTTAATGTGTGAAGTTTTAATTTTATCAGAAGAAATGTTTTAAATGTATATTTTGTTTATGAGAGAGCAGCTGTGGCGTAGTTGTTGGACGCCAGCTGACCATTCAGCAGATGTTGTGTTCAAGTCCCAGTCACTGAAGTTGTACCCATCTAGTACAACAAAAGTAAAGTAAAGGACTCCTCTCAACGCCTTCAGGCGTATTGGGCATATAGGGTTAGACCTATATTTCACAGTCCAATCAGCACTTGGTGGGTGATGTGGTCAGCATCACGCCGGTCGCCTTTACTTGCCAGGACTGCAGCTGGTATTCACTCAAGGCTGGGTCGACCTGCGAGCCAGAGTCATTTAAAAAAAAATCAGGCTCACTCACGACTCAAACCCACGACCTTCTGGTCC
>CAJHNH020002679.1:17500-47500 GCA_905116865.2 Candidula unifasciata | reverse complement strand
ACGAACTATGGAGCTTAAAGGTAACCAAAAAAAAAAAAAAAAGTAAAAAGACAATTTCGTGATTCATGCTACACAACGTGAACCCTGGACCTGGAGAAACGTCTGCACCGGAAATGTTTGGGAGCATGCAGGACGGAAGGCAGGGGTCAACACATACAGAGCAACGTCAATGCCACGTAAATTATCAGCAAAGACATGTATGACATCGGCGGAAGTGATAAGCCAGGTGTTGACAAGGGGAAATAACTAGCCTTCTATTTCCTGAAACAAGACGCCATTTTTCAAACAATGGCGTTAAATTGTGAGCTCTGTTATAAACTGTACTAGCTTACAGTTTGAATTTTATTATTACATATATAAACATAAAAACACAAAAGGCAGACATAGATTTAATATTTCTATAATATATTTGCAGAGGAGAACGGCGATTTATACGATAGTTAGTTTCTAATCTACAGTGTCAAACCAGTACTTCCATAGAGGTAGCAACTCACTTTTTCAAACCCAACGACACCGGACTACATGTTACGTCGTTACTGTTTTGTGATACCCCAATATGACTGTACCATATGGCTATATGATTGAACGGTGTTTCTGGGACGTGTCCATGTGTGTTTCTCATCTGTGAGATGTCAGTCCTACAAAATACTATCTTGGAGTGGGAAAATTGAAACACATACATATGCTAGGACCTACATACATTGCACATGTACGGTGTCACTATATAACTATTTTGCACTGTTGAACAAGATTTCTTAAATGTTTCGCTACTGGAAGGGCGTTTATTTAAAAACAAAAAAGATTAAAAAATATACAATAAAGAATCTGAAACTAGAAAAAATACCAACTTACTTTTCTTTCGTCTTCTTCTTTCCCTTTATCGTGATCCTCATCATCATCAATTTCTTCGTCTTCTTCTTCTTCTTCTTCATCTTCTTCTTCTTCTTTTTCTTCTTCTTCTTCTTCTTCTTCTTCTTCTTCTTCTTCTTCTTCTTCTTCTTCTTCTTCTTCTTCTTCTTCTTATTCTTTTTCTTTTTGTTCTTTTTCTATTCTTCTTCTTGTTCTTGTTCTTCTTCTTGCTCTTCTTCTTCTTCTTCTTCTTCTTCTTCTTCTTCTTCTTCTTCTTCTTCTTTTTCTTCTTCTTCTTCTTCTTCTTCTTTTTCATCTTCTTTTTCTGCTTCTTTTTCTCCACCTCCTCCTTTTGGTCTTTATCCTTTAATAGAATAAAGGCTCTCAAACAACTGCCTCGTCGTCCTATATTTTACTAGCGTATGCAGCTCACCCACTTATATACAAATAACTCATATAAGAGAATCACTTATGTTAAGATAAAAAGAAAAGCTACCTCCTCCTCTGAGTCTTATTCCTCCTCCCATTCACCATTATTCCCTCCTCTACTCCCCCCTCTCCCAACATCTCTCCACCCCCCCCCCCCGCCCCTCCCCAAAAAAAAATCACCTTGTAGTTTACAGCGAACTTGTGATTTTGGCACCTTTCGGGCCAACTCAACCGATGTTTACACATCTTTAATGAGTTACCTTTTACAACACAATTGTTAAAAAGTATCTCCCTCCCCCTCCTCCTTTTTTTTCCCCTTCATTAAAAAATAATGGCTGCCCGTGTAAGTTCCCTAAATGAAAGGGGGTGTACCGAGGGGAGGGGTTTTAGATCCATTGCCCCCTGACAAGCACTTGGTAAAATACAATTAATTACGGGTTTGCTTAGATCGGATATGTTGAACTTAATGCGTATCTATTACAGCTTAGTACAATGTACCAGAACCAGTTTAATTGTGGATAATGATGATGATTATGTCGATGATCATGATGATGTAGAAGAAGAAGACGTAGAGACGACAACTGTTAAGGGTTCAAAAGGTCGTGGTTATGGAGAAAGACAGAACGGGCACTAACTAGTTAGCAGGCAGCCAATGCCTCACTTGCAAATAAAAAACAACAGAAGCAGACCACTGTTTTGTAGTCAGCCGTCTAAAACCTCACTAAAAACTGCACTTCTTCCTAATCGGACTGACTTCTCTTCTCCTAACTTCCCTCACACATCTCCCTTCCCCCATACAGAATTCTACACGTGTCGTGAGCACGTTTATTTACCTACCTCCACAGCATCTCCCCCTTCCTCCTCTTCTAAAAGCATACAGGCAGCGTTTTGTTCCCTCTCTTATCAAAATGTTTTCTTCCAAGGGAAGGCACAAGGGCGCAACCTGCAGTTTTATTCTTTTCACGCTCTAATCATTACTTCCCCTGAAGTTTTGACAAGATGGCGCCAAATTGCTTGGCGGATTAACCGCGGCTCGGGTTTCCGCGCGGTGCGGTCGACACCAAGATGGCGTAGATAGTCATTGTGACGGACCGTCTTGGCTTGGTGAATTCTTGATGGGGCCTGGCATTCTGATGTTTTCATTCGCGAAAAACAGAAACATTAACCCTGGGAGGAAAGATGAACACTGTTTAAAAGAAAGGTTATGCCGAAATGAATGGAGCGGAGAGTTTTGAAATGGCCAGGCTATTTGCCTGAATGGAAACAACAATGATTTTATGTGGCTGACAATCTGGCATGCAGGTTAATTCTGTTTTAATAAGTGGGAAACAAAGCAAAGATGGCGATTACTTTTTTAGGTAATAAAATATCCAGACTGCTTGGGGCATTGATGCATATGGTGTTCACACGTTTTTACAATCAAAGATGTCCATGTGTCCATATTTGGTAGTAGCAGCAGAAGAAGAATAAGAAGACGAAGAAGAAGAAGAAGAGACAGAAGAAGAAGAAAAGAAGAAGAAGAAGAAGAAGAAGAAGAAGAAGAAGAAGAAGAAGAAGAAGGAGGAGGAGGAGGAGGAGGAGGAGGAGGAGGAGAAGAAAAGGGGGTGGGGGTTTGAAACACATACACAACAGCAGAAGACGAATAAGAAAAGAAGAAGAAGAGGAAGAGAATGAAGATAAAAAGAAGTGAACAGAGAATCAGCAGACAGGCACTGGAATGGGACACTGACAGGCTGAGGAAGTGAGGGCGTCCTAGAGAAAATTAAAGAAGGAAGGCTCATGTTGTGCTCGCTCCTCAGTGTAGTTTCTACTACACATACGGCAGCGATGAGGACCAAGATGAGGTAGAGGTGGGGAAAACAACACTTTTTTTCTTCTCATTATTTCGGGCCAAGCTGTGCAATTAAATCTATTTAATCTAAACATTAACAAATAAATAAATGATGTATATATTTAAAAAAATATTATTGGCATTAATGCCTTAGAGAAATAGAAATATAAATTTTTTTGAAGTATTTTTGATACCCAAGCATTCTCCTAAAAATAATCACCTAATGCATCTTTTAGAGCAAACATTAATATAAAACAAGGTGTTATGTTTAGGGAAAAGCGGTACTGCTTCTACTGTTGCTTTTTTTTTTTTCCTCCTCGTGCGCACTAATACAGGCCATTTTTGCGATGTGTTGTGATTCATTTAATACTTCTTTATGCACATTTATGCCCACAGCATCCAAACTGAGCAAAACCTGGACATAGCCTTTTAGAATAAAACGCTTTAGGACAGCCTTTCTGTGTGGGATCCGGGCCCCGTTGTAGGGAAAGCCAAAAATATAACTATTGCCTCCCGAACAAGCATGTCGTAAGAGTCGACTTATGGGTGGGAGGGGAGGGCTTTCTTTAAAGTCGGAGTGCATCTGCTTGAGTGGCAAGGACCAACCAACTGTACACAAAAAAGCAAATAACAGGGATGTACACGCACAACCAGGGCTCTGGCAGAAAGCCAGTGTCTAAATGGACGAACAGCCAGAACTTTCCGCCGGAGCTTACAACCGGTCAATAAAGAAGAATAAGAAGACAAATAAAAATAATAATAATAATAATAATAATAATAATAATAATAATAATAATAATAATAATAATAATAATAATAAGAAAAAGAAGAAGAAGAAGAAGATGATGATGATGATGATGATGTATTGTGTCGATTGTCCAAACCCTCTCCCCTCCCCTTTTTTTCGAAACAGAGCCCCGAAACCCAGAGGGCAGTGCAGTCAGCAACATTACATAACGCAGTGATGACATATCTAACAACATGCAAATCTCAGTGCTCACGCTGGTACGCAAACACGCATATGCACTCGCACCTGCACGACCAGACCTCGACAACGTTCGGGGTGGGGTAGTGGTCTGGCATGTGTCAGTTACAAGTCTCATGTTTCAATTTCGTGCTTTATCCTGCTGCTACCCACCCTCCACACATTCACCCACAAACGCATACTGCTCTTGCGCCAGTATCCGCACCCAAGTTTGACTTACGTTAACATTTACCAAAGGTTTCCATCGCGAAGCCGACAGACGGTTTGTTTCGCACTCTCTAAGTCGTCGTAGGCAGGAGGGATGCCAATGGGATTTTTGTGTGTGGAAAACCTAGCTAAGCTGAACAAAACCCTAGCAATACATAAGCAAAGAACAAAAAACAAAATAAAAAACCCAGACTGTTAAATTAAAAAGTACAAGTTTTATTTATAGTAACGAAACGAAAGATTTACAGACTTTCTTCTTCTTCTTCTTCTTCTTCTTCTTCTTCTTCTTCTTCTTCTTCTTCTTCTTCTTCTTCTTCTTCTTCTTCTTCTTCTTCTTCTTCTTCTTCTTCTTCGTCTTCTTCTTCTTCCCCTCCTCCTCCTCCCCCTTCTTCTTCGATCCTTCTGTTAGAAACTTACACAAGGAGGCCAGTAAACTTTATGAAAGCTATCTTGCAGTCCATATCTTCTCGTGTACCATTCACTTTTGTCTTCATTGTGGCTAGAACAGGCCAGATTGCGTCTCTATTATCGGCATACAGTTGATAGTGTTGCCGCACATGCTCAGCATTTTCGGGTGCCAAGTTTCAGGGGCACGTCTCCGTGTTTTCCACACCAAAAAGTCTGAACATATGTTGACGAAGTCTGTCGTGCCCTGTCCTTAATCTGAATATAATACACTGTGCATCTCTAGAGAGGCAATGAAGCGAATCCTGAGAAGAGAATTTGGTGTGTGTATCCAACCACGTTTTTTGGGGTGGAAGGTAGACAGTATTATTGTCTTAGTCTCTTAGTGGGTTGTCACTATTTGGTTGTACTTTTATGTATGGATATATTTTGTAAAAAAAAAAAAAAAATTAACCAAAGGCGTCAAAAAAAAACCCAGATCTGGGGGTAAATACCCATCATTGACTTGAAGGTTCCTTTCACGGAGGCGCCTTTCTGTTCCGCTATTACTGCCCGTATTTGCCACCTTTAAAGTGCAGACAGAGGGGGGTCTTTGAGCCTGGGGATTTAGGGCCGCATGGCTAGTGCTGCCGTCACGACTGTGTAGGTTAGGGTTGTATTTCTTCTACAGACAGAAACAGATCCGCAACGTTACCGAGGTTTCCAGCGCGGGTCTCCCACATGAAAGACTAGTTTTCTTAACAGTAAAGCCAGTCGTATGGACCTCGCAAATCATGACCTTGGCTCCCACGGCAACCCAGTCTAAAATGGGTATGAAGTAAAATCTGGGAAGTAAACGCTGACGGCGTGATATTGAATACATCACCCACTGAGTGCCGGCTGTTGTTTACAAATATTAGTCTAGCATCATATACCCTATGAGCCTCTGACTTGAAAAGGTGCCTTCATTACGTTTACTTACTAAATGACAACACGGACCATCGCAGGCTACCTCTCATGGTTTGCTGATCAACCAGCAGAACGAGTTGACGCTTTGGTCACCTCAGTTCTAGAGTTCCCTATATCGGAATCTGTTTTCTCCTTTTTCTTTTTCTTCTCCTCTTTCTCTTTCTTCTTCTTCTTCTTCTTCTTCTTCTTCTTCTTCTTCTTCTTCTTCTTCTTCTTCTTCTTCTTCTTCTTCTTCTTCTTCTTCTTCTTCTTCTTCTTTTCTTCTTCTTCTTCTTCTTCTTCTTCTTCTTCTTCTTCTTCTTCTTCTTCTTCTTTTTCTTCTTCTTCTTCTTCTTCTTCTTCTTCTTCTTCTTTTTCTTCTCACTCTTCTTCTTCTTCTTCTTCTTCTTCTTCTTCTTCTTCTTCTTCTTCTTCTTCTTCTTCTTCTTCTTATTATTATTATTATTATTATTATTATTATTATTATTATTATTATTATTTTTCTGCTTTCACCTTTGAAAGGGTGGTTGCCAAGTTGTGTTATGGTTTACAGCTAGGCTGCGATCCTGCGCCTTTCGACCCAACATATCGGCTTTCAACAATTTTGTTTAACCTGCTTGTTGCGCGGAGGCGTAAGGGGGGGGGGGGGGGGTGACGCGTGTCTATCACCCTACCCCCCCCCCCCCCGCCTCCACACCCTAAGCATATGGGGCCTCCGAACACACATGTGGAGCTTCAAGCAACATTTTAGAATATAACGAGGTAAAAGAAAACCCTTCCTGGGACTATAAGAGTTAATCCATAGATTTACTGTCACCCCCCCCCCCCTTCCCTATTGCCTCCCCACTCACGCTCCCAATTCCCTCAAACTCCCTAGTTTTGTGAGATGGTGAGGTGAGATAAACTAGTGAGATGAGATGTACGTTGTTATTCTGGCTGTTCGTTTTTGAAGCCGACTTGTCACTCAAGTAATTCTTGGGATTAAAGAGCCGGTTTCTTTCTGTCTATCACGTTAGAGTTCTTCTTTCATAGACATCAGCTGCTCAAGGCGTTATGAGAACTGCGTCATAATTCCGCCGTACCGGGCTCCATTCCTTCTTTTTCTTTGCTTTCACCGGCTTTAAACTGGTGGAAAGTTCTGCTTGTTTGTCCACTTCTGGACTCTTGTTCTGGAACTTGAGCTTTTTCTTGCAAATCAATTGTGGCTTATTTGTAGGCAGACTGCTGGTTCCTTGCCTCTCAGGCAGATGTACTCCGACTTCAAAGATATAGCCAATAATCAGTTGATTTTTACCACAATGGGGCCCTGGATCCAACAAGGGGCGGTTCTATTCAGGTGCAGGTGATTTGGTAGCAAACTGCGTAGCGTTGATTTCAGCAATGACATAGACGTAGAATGTTTTAAAATGCAATGACAAACTTCTTATATTCCATGCTGTGTGACGTCGGTAGTCATGTCATCAAATCCTTCTGGCTCGTGTTTTCACTCGTTTCTGACGCAGATGATCGTCCAGGTCAGGAAACTAAATTGTTCAGAATCTCTTGTGGTCTATTCTACCTCTCCCGCTGTCAAGATGTACTCTTTTCACCTTTTCGCGACGTGACATTCCGGTGCAGATAATCATTTCTCTTTGAGGTTTAATTTCTTTTAGATTGTAGTGAACTCGCAGAGCTTGCTGCGAAAAAATTGTTACTGGCATTCTACGCGTTTGGTGACTTGCATCAGTTGATAAGATAAGGGTCCTATTTCCACGTCTTTAGGCGTATTGGGAATATAGGGCTAGAACTATATTTTTATAGACCAGCCCTGTACTTCCCACTTGGTACCCACTTGGTACCCACTCAAGGCTGGGTAGACCTGGGAGTCAAGGTCATTTTTGAAGGGAAAAAGTCCGCGGCTCTGTCTAGCCCCCAACGCCACAGCGACTCCTAATTGATCAGGAGAATATTGTGAATTTTCTGTCCAGGAGATGCGCGTGTATGGGGTAATGAGCAGTCTGACAGATTGGCTGCTGTCGCTTCAATGGCCGATGCCCAACTTTACTATAAAGCCGACGTGGTGAAGGTTCCCTTAGGTCAAATGCACAATGCAATAAAACAGAGAATCCATAATACTGAAGATAATTCAAAAGGGGGAAAAATGGAAAAAAAAAAGGGGGGGGGGGGTGTGGTGATGAAGTTCAAGACTAACGGGGCAGCACCGGCGAGCTTTTAATCAGGTTGTGGCTGGTAACTTTAGCATGTCAACTCTTCGTTGCCTCCTGAGAAAGCAGACGGCACCCATTTAGTTAAGAGGTTTCAAGTCGAGGGGATCGACTTCATTGCTTTAGGTTTTATCCCACATGGCTCGGTCTCTCTCCGCAGAACGGCTAGCCGCCTGCCGAGAGCACCGCGCGGAGCACGAACTACTCAGCTCCGACGACGATCACATGGATCTCTCTATAAACTGCTCTCGTGAACTGAAGGGCACAGCCTTGGAACGAACCGACGATCTTCAGAGCGCAAGGCAAACAGATTGATCACATTCTCGTATCGGAGTGTCCCAAGTGCAATGATGTTAATATCTTGATTCATTCATGTTTTTCAAGAAATCTTCATTCCATTTTCAATTCTGACCATAGTGGTATCGCCATTGGTATATATATATATATATATATATATATATATATATATATATATATATATATATATATATATATATATATATATATATATATCCAGAAACCATGAGTTGTTAACCCTGTGGCTCGGTACTATGGATAACACAACACTTCGGCCTTGATTCCATGATAGGTACCGACAATCTTGGAGGAAATGTGACTTTTCTGCCTACCCCCGGGAGTGAACCCGAACCACAAGGAGTTCGTCACCCGGTCACCGCGCAGTCCGGTTTAGCCAACTACGCTAGCCAGCCGGGCCTATTGGTATATAAAAACCACATCTTCTGCCGCTGCTACAAAATGTTTCAATAATCGACATGCATAGAAAACTGCACAAAAGCCACCCAAGACCTTCGAGTCAGCAGGCAGGCTTCATAGTTATGTATATTTAAATATCTGTCTACTTCGGCGGTTCTCACCCTGTGGGTCGAGACCCTTTTGGGGATCGAACGACCCTTTAACATGGGTCACCTAAGACCATCAGAGAACACATACTCTCTGAAGTTATGAAGTAGCAAAACAAATAATTGTATGGCTTGGGGTCACCACAACACGAGGAATCGTTTTAAAGGGTCGCGGCATTAGGAAGGTTGAGAACCAGTAGTCTACTTCACGGAACTACACAATTAAACAGAGGTTTTGTGGAGCCGAGGTTGTGTAGCCGCTAGCCTTCCAGCCGGCAGGTTGCGGGTCAGAATCCACATTCAATCGGAATCTTTTGACTTAAAAAACTGACGTAAAGTTCTAGGTCTACTCAGCTTAAACTGTAAATAAAGATCCATTTTCTCGCCTTTAGGCGCATCGGACACATGGGAAGAGCATCCATATGTTTACAGACTAATCGGCACTAGGTGGGTAATGTGCTTAGTATTATGCCGGCCGTCTTAACTTCCCCAGCACATATATCCTGGTACCCATTTTAGGCTAGGTCGACCTGAGACGCCACATAACATGATGAAAATTCCTGCAGCCAACAGTGGGTTTTGATCACGGTACATTGGAATTACGACTCGGACTGGCAACGCCTAAGCCACGGCCCCGCTCAGCTTAAACTGGACACCGGGTAATTTGACCTATCAATTGACGATAAAAAATGCGAGTCTGACCTCACCTGCTCCCACGCCACTGGCGTTAAAAGGATCTCTGAACTTTACTTAACAGAGGTTTTCACTTGGGAGGTTGGTTTAAACCAGGGAACCAGACCTCCAGGATGACCCAGGGTCCGCTGGGAAGACAACATCCGACAGTCCCTAACTGAGAGAGGAATGGAATGGAACAAAGCCAGAAAGAAAACTGCTGATAGAGACGTCTGGCGATCTCTCTGGCAAACCTCTACACCCCAAGGTAGAAGAGGAGCGACTAAGTAAGTAAATAAGGTTGGTTTAATGGTTCAACAGAAATGGAGTCGCACGACATTCATGCCGGAATTCAGTATTGAGACAGTCATAGCGATGTTCCAGAAAAAGATTACATAACTGTATTTGGATAAATGTAGAATTATGTACATTAAAAAATGTAGATTGTTTATCTGAAAAAAAAGATAAAAAGAAGACGTCAACAGAAAAAAATAAATCCCCACAGCATTTTGCGAAGAAGAGGAGTTGAAAACGAAGAAAAGAAAGAATAATAAGAAGAACGCAAAGAAGGAGGATGGGGAGGAGAATCCAGCCTTTTTGCCTTTCTTGTCGGTTTTCGTTCTGAAGTTTTTCTTGGCGTCTCTTCTTTTTTTTTTATCCCACGTGTTTCCTGTTTCAATAAAGAGAGCGCTGTTACAACAGTTTTTAATTTTTTTTAAACACACACACACACACACACACACACACACACACACACACACACACACACACACACACACACACACACACACAGTAGAAGTAATTCCCTACCATTAACAGACACACTACTCTTATTCACAGGGGAAACAATCTTTACCAGAAGAGAATTTAACTCAAGAAGAGCAAGAGGTGGACAGTGGAGCAAATGGGAGAATAACTTCAAGTAACTGATGTATTCTGGTAGCATGCTGAAGAATGACAAGAGACATCCTGGTCAGGATCAACGCAGCCAGCCTTGGTTGTGAAGACGCCACCTGAATAACTTGCTGAAAGTCAACATACTTCTCGTTATGATTCATTCTTTCCACTGTCAGTCACTTTTGTATTTCATTCTCCCACGCCAGTACAATCAAAACATTTTTTACCATCTCTTTTTCTTTCTCCCTAATTAACCATACTAGGAATTGTCACTCTCTGTCTGTCCTCCTCTTTCTCCATTTCCTTTGTGACTGCCACCTCCCATGCCTCCCCCGAAGCACTCCAAGGATCAGCTGTCAAGTGAACAGCCCTCAGTCTCACCAGGAAGACGTCCCCGAGAGCCGGCAGTGCGTCTGATTGGTCAACTAGCCGGGGATCACGTGCTGTGACGGTTCTTCGCCCGGCTTGTGTGGGGTCTGGTTTTTTTATTATTTTATTTACTTTCACTTGCCTGAGTGTATACGTGCGTGCGTGCATTAGTGCGTGTGTGGGTGTGGGTGTGAGAGAGTGAGAGTGGATTTTTTTGGGTTCTCTCCATGTGTGTGCGTGCGTGCAATTTTTTCGTTATTTGAAGCCTTACCCTTGCTCTTGCTAGGGGCCGCAATATAGCCCGACCATAAATATGGTCTAATGGATGAACACGGTTTCTGGGACCTCTCCACAGTGATCTTCACCCACATGGTGGCACTTTGTGTCATCGGGTGTTTATCGCTTGTGTTATGTCCTAGTAGAGTAATAAAAAGACAGCCAAGCAACGTCGGGCGTGGTTAGTATTTAGATGGATGACCTTCCTTATGAGCATCTTCTTCATTCGTTTCCAGATCACCTTTAAATGGTGAAAACTAAGTGAATATCTGTGCGAGAGATGAATACTGATCCCTATAAACTAGTCTCATCAACCGAACTATCTCAACATAATTTTTTTTAAAGTTTAAAATCTAATTCAGTGTGCGCTCTTTGCTGCGTGCTGTATGTGTAACCAAGTACATCCCAACATTTTAACAAAATTTCTCATTATTTACCGTCTTCTAACCGATCAGGGTTTCCGTTGTACCATATCAGGAGCCTTAACCTTGTTTAGTTGCTTAATAATATGCTGAATAGTAAAAGATTTAAATGCATACATAAAAACTTAAAAATAACTTTACACATGACTGAGGAGTGGGAAGAGAGAGAGAGAGAGAGAGAGAGAGAGAGAGAGAGAGAGAGAGAGGGGGGGGGGGTCTGCCCAGTGTCATATTGAACAATAAATACTGTTAGCGGAATGGGGAGCTCACAATTCTTAAGACCCCCCCCCCCCCCCCCCTACCACCCCCAGCTGCTGGACCCATCACAGATAAACAGTATTTGAACCCGAAAATGTCAGCGTGCCTGTTCCAAGAATATAGTGCAAGTAACCAGAGAACTCAATGATAAAACTGTAGCCAGCATGGCAATATACCAGATACAAGGAGAGCGATACAATATTGGTTATCAACCGTGTATGGATACAATATGAGATTCGGGCGACAGGTGAAAATTTATAACCGTGGCCCGTAAGGTAAGCGTATATCAAGGCAAACTAAAGCGGATGAAATGTTCCCGGAGCACAGAGACTTTTTTGTTGTGCTTTCCCGTTTGGGTTCTGGGCCCCTGTTTTGAAGAGGGGGGGGGGGGGGGGGTTGACCATCCGCCTCTCTAACAAGTATGTCATAGGTGGCGATTAATCTGAGATGTTTCCTTGAAAGTTGTAAAGAATCTGCATTAGAAGCAAAAACCTAAAGTCTGCATACAAATTAGTGAGATCTGTAAAACGGATGTGAATGACAAACTCAAGCTCAGGATCAAGACCAAAGTCCAGGAGTGGACGAAAAACCAAAACTTTCAACGGGCGTTTACAACGGTGAATGGTAAGAAAATTAGTAGTAGTAGTACATTTTACCCCACTAGGACATCACAAAAGCGATAAATACCAGATGACACAAAGTGCCATCATATGGACGAGGATCACCAGTCGAGAGGTCCCGGAAATCGCGTTCAGCCATTGGACCATATTCATGGCCGGGGTATATTGCGGCCCCTGGCAAGAGCCAGGATGGGGTTTCAAAATAACACAAAAACTGCACCTAACAGGGGGACGATGAATAATTGTTGCTAAGAAGAAAACGAAGAAGAAGGCTTAAGGGTTGAACTCAATCTTTGACACATAAAGTGTATGACTATCATCATCATACTCACTATCATCACCACTATCATCATCTTCACACTGGCACACTACTGCATCCTACATGAGGCTGGTTTGACCATTAAACAAATGGTATACCGTCTCCAAATTGGAGGTTTGCTGCAATGTAGTATCTGCTATCTTTGGAAACATTACGTGCTTATGCACCAATCTCTTCCACGGTAGTTGAGTTGAGTTTAATTGAGTGAAGAATTGACATCACAGCACTCGGGACATTTTCATACATGCTCCTCCTCATTTTCAGCAGCCAGCGCAGAATTTCACTACTGAAGGTACCGGTCATAATCTGGTTATATGTCGTTCTTGCCTTTCCTCTGAGTGTAGTGAGCCGGCCAGACCCTCTGGTTATACCCAGGTGCCTCATTCTCTCCAACCCATAATAATCTTCTTTCTCTACTGACTCAGATGCTTGTTCCCAAATGGCCTTGACCACATCTGCCTTGACATGTATCAATTCACCACCCAGTGTTGCAGATCAAGCCAATCTGTCTGCCTATTTCTCACCCACCAAGCCGACATGGCCTAGAGATAAGATGCAAAGTATGCTCACTACCAGTGACGGTAGAACTGGGTTAAACAAATCACACACGCTGAAAGCTACCAGAAAGGCGTTTATTTAGCCACACGCCCTGGGAAACGAGCTCCACTAATCCTAGATCGACCCAGTCTTAAATGGGTATTAGGTAAATCGCGGAAAGTGAAGGCGGCAGGCGTGATGCTGACCACACCACCCACCGACTGCCGATTTGTCTGTAAAATAAGCCCTATCACTACATGTCCAATATTAAAGTCGCCGAAAAAGGTCCTTTACTTTTCTTGGCTGCAGGTGGATATCTTGGACTGTACTTGTCAGATTGCCTTCTAGGATGGGATGTCACATATTCTCAGAGGCGATTAGAACGTCGGGTAGAAGGTTTGCCTTCACCACCCCCCCCCCGACCATTTTCCCCCTTCTTTAAAGAACTACAACCTCAAAGAATCCCACGGTGACTCAAAGATACAATATTCGAATTAGAAACCAAAAGGGGTAAATCACAGAAACCTTGTTCAGCAGTATAATAGTTATATATGGGTATCAGATGGTTACTAAACACTTGTGCCGTTCTGTTGCGTTTACTGCAACATCTCAGGATGAACAAAAAGTCCAATTTCAGAATCCCTGCCTGGGTTCCAGGGCCCCACTGTGGGAACAAGAGGAACAGATCTGCTGCCTTCCCAACAAGCATGTCGTAGGAGACGACCACCTGGGGCATCCTTCGAAGTCGTATCAAATCTTCCTGAGAAGCAAGAAACTAATAGTGTGCATACAAATAAGCCCAATCTTTAAAATGAATGTGCATCCAACACTCAGGTTCTGCAACAAGACTAAAGACAAGATGTTTGATGAACAACCAGAACTTTCTGTTCGAGTTAACAGACGGTAAATGCGAAGAAGAAATCCCAGATGGCCTGATTCAACCTCTGAAGAAGTTGTAATCTGGGACCCACTAGGCTACTCCAGCCATGTGTAACCCACAATCACAATTAAAGTTGAGGGGATCGACTTTATTGCTCAGGTATTCTCCGACAGTCCAAACCAGTACTAAACTACATCAAGTGACAAAAGGTCAAATGGTTTGGTCATGTGTCAAGACTACCTCCAGACAGTGGAGAAAGCACAGCCAAAAGTCTACCACGCAAACGATGGGTAGATGTAATATCTGAGGCTGTAAATATCAGCACATAACAGTGCTCAAATATGACACCACTTCAAAACCTGACGCTGACGATGAAACGCAGTAAATTACTAGAGCAGGAAAAGGTGGTGGTGGAGGAGGAGGAGGAGGAGGAGGAGAAGAAGAAGAAGAAGAAGAAGAAGAAGAAGAAGAAGAAGAAGAAGAAGAAGAAGAAGAAGAAGAAGAAGAAGAAGAAGAAGAAGAAAGAAGAAGAAGAAGAAGAAGAAGAAGAAGAAGAAGAAGAAGAAGAAGAAGAAGAAGAAGAAGAAGAAGAAGAAGAAGAAGAAGAAGAAGAAGAAGAAAAAAATAAGAAGAAGAAGAAGAAGAACAAGAACAAAAACAAGAACAAGAAGAACAAGAAGAACAAGAAGAAGATTCGGTCTCTCTCAGCAAAACGGTAAAACGCTTGCAGAGAGCATCAAACAAAGAACGAACCCTATAGCTCTAGCGACGACCCCCAGGTATCTAAACAGCTTGACTACTTCCCAGGGAAGACCTCAAGTGTATCCTAGTCTTGTATAGCTGAGGATTAGAAACGCAGTGAAATGTATGCTGCAGCCAGTGTGGGTGTGTATACACAAGTGAACTTATCCTCAACAAAGTTATCATCATGTAGCAGGTTCTTTGCAGAACGTCGCTCGCATCACGGTCTGTCTGAAAGAAACTTGTTCTCTCGCCGGCTTTCCTACCCAAAGTGTCGGTTATATCCTGCGCCAGTTTTCGTGGTGGACCGCCTCTGGCCCTCCTTCCTGGTACCGTGCCTTCTGCTATTAATTTTTCCTTTCCGCCGTAATGTTTGATATTTCGAAAATATTTTAGTTCCTAAGACAAGATACCGTTTATTACCCAGTTTTCCTTGATATTCAAATCTTTTAGAATATCAGTATTTTTTTTTTTTAATCTTTATCTATGTTATTATGAGAATCTTTCTATTGCATGTAAGCGAAAAATCCACTATTATATTCCTAAAGGATTGCGTGATAGCTCATGACTCACATCCATATGTTGCTACAAGAAAAGTGCATGGTCTAAAACTTTTGAGAAGCAAAGTAACTAACAAAACAAAATGCTCAGAACAAAAAACAAAAAAAAAGCAAAACGCTCCGAATTGATCCGCAAACGCGACATTCCAACACCTACCCGAATTTCCCATCTCCTCTCTACCTCCACACCCCCTCCCCCTCTTTCCTTAATGCCAGACACTACGTACCTCCCCCCTATCTTGACACTATCTTCCACATAGCAGCCAAGGCAGAAGTGGCCGAGTAAGTTCTTATCAATGTCACAAGAAGGAAATTGGTCAAATTGGCATTAATTACCCCAAGTTTGGCCGTACATCTTGAGCGTGGCCTGGTTCGTGTCTCATTTCAGGGGAGGTAATGAGGACAGAAACAGCATTTGAGATGGGTATAGTTATCTTTCTTATCTCCGCGACTATTTTAGGGGCATTCTTCGTTGGCTATTCCTTGCGACTGGCTTTCGTTAAGATATTGCCTTCTTGTGTGTCTATTTGATTTCCGTCTTAAGGACAAGTAAATGTGCTTTCTTTATTTTTGCCCTGCTCTGTCTTTCTGTCGATCCGCTGGTCTGTCAGTTGCTCCGTGTCATCTTCTGTCTTTTTTCCTTTGATCGTGTTTCTTATTTATTCCACAGGGTGCCATTTTTATGTCTATATTTGTGGTGTACGTCTTTTTCCTTTCTCTTTCATTTCTTTCTCTCTAATTTCCTTCTCCCTGTCCTTCTTAATCCCTTTCCTTTTCATTCTGTTTTTTTTTCTTTCTTTTGTTTTATCACCCCTCCCCATTTGTTTTCCTTGGTCAAAGGCCTATGTTATGTATGGGGTATACGGAAAAGAAAAGGCAGACGAATAGAGGACGAAGAGGATGCAAAAAAAAAAAAAAAGAAGAAGAAGAGGAGAAGAAAAGAGGAAGAAAAAGCAGAAAAAGAAGAAGAAGCAGCAGCATACGAATCAGCAGCAGAATAAGAAGACAAAGAAGAAGGAGGATAAGGTACGATGTAGTAATGAGAGAGAGAGGGGAGAACGGGGTGGGCTGAGACAAAAAGAGATGGATAAAGAGACATAAATTTAAAAAAAAAACGAATATGTCAGTAAAATGATAGATGAATGAATGAAGGCCTAGTGTCAATCAGTCAGTCAGGCAGACCAGCAGGCATAGAAAGAGAGAAAAGGAAAAAGAAAAGGTGAGCAAAGAAAGAAAGAAAGAAAGAAAGACATAAAGCAAGAAAGAAAGAAAGAAAGAAAGAAAGAAAGAAAGAAAGAAAGAAAGAAAGAAAGAAAGAAAGAAAGAAAGAAAGAAAGAAAGAAAGAAAAGAAAGAAAGAAAAGAAAGAAAGAAAGAAAAGAAAGAAAGAAAGAAAGAAAGAAAGAAAGAAAGAAAGAAAGAAAGAAAGAAAGAAAGAAAGAAAGAAAGAAAGAAAGAAAGAAAGAAAGAAAGAAAGAAAGAAAGAAAGAAAGAAAGAAAGAAAGAAAGAAAGAAAGAAAGAAAGAAAGAAAGAAAGAAAGAAAGAAAGAAAGAAAGAAAGTGTAGGGAAAAGAAAGAAATACCAAAAAAAAAAAAAAAAAGACAAGAAAAGAAAAGAAACGCATGCCTAACATTGCTCTCACCGCCTACTCACCCCGACAACGATTTTGTGTGCTCACACATAAACATGTCGCCGTGTTGTTTGCCACCGACCCGTCGACATCACAATATATCATGCACACTTAAAGCCCCCCCCCCCCCCCCTTCCCCCAACCACATCTCTCACCTCCTCCCTTCGACGTCTATTAATATCAATAGCCCTAAAATTTAGTGCAGCCACCGCTACCAACTTTTCCGCGCATTACAGAAACAAACATACCACACACACGCGCATAATAATGCACTCACGCTCAACCAACCCTAGCCATGATTTACCTACCCTGGCAGCCGTGATGCTTCTAAAGGGTACGTCCAGAACCACCCGGGTTGCCAACCTGAGCTCCCTGGAAATAAATCTCTCTGACAAGCAGACCCCAAATGGCTGGCACGGTGGCAGCTGTTTTTTCCCCTCGGCCGGATGAGATAGGGTGCCTGCGACTGATAGGGCATCCAGTGTTTAGATAATGCGCATGGGGCTAACTCAGGAGGCATATCTACGCTTTTACACAGTTCAGTATCTGTTACGTTTGATAAGAACTAACTAGACATGGAAGATGTTCTGGCTAAAATGGTGGGCAGCGATACAAGTGGGAGGATAAAATCAATAGATGGACGAAGAGTACTTTCAGAGAGGGAAGTCAGGCTCCACCGAGATGTGATACCTGACTACACTCTCTGAAAGTACTGTTTGTCCATCAGTTGATGTTATCCTTCCACTTGTATCGCTGCCCACCTTTTTCACACAAATAAGTGTCTGGTACGTTTGATCTTCTGCGTTTGTTGTGAAAATAGAGAATGTACCATTCGCACTGTGGTGTGGTTTACAGCCAGGCTGCGATGTCAATAACAAGAGCAAGGAGGATGGGAGAAGATGAATAAATAGAAGAAGAAGAAGCAGCAGAAAATTAAGAAAAAGAAGATGAACAACAACAACAACAACAACATCAAGACGACGACGAAAACGAAGCATAAAAAGAAGAAGAAGAAGAAGAAGAAGAAGAAGAAGAAGAAGAAGAAGAAGAAGAAGAAGAAGAAGAAGAAAAAGGAGAAGAAAAAAAATAAGAAGAAGAAGTAGAAGAAAAAGAAGAAAAAGAAGAAGAAGAAGAAGAAGAAGAAGAAGAAGAAGAAGAAGAAGAAGAAGAAGAAGAAGAAGAAGAAGAAGAAGAAGAAGAAGAAAAAGAAGAAGAAGAAGAAGAAGAAGAAGAAGAAGAAAAAGATAGAAAAAAAGGAAGAAGAAGAAAAAATTTCATTCACAGCCCGCTCAGTAAACTTCCCTGGGTAGTTAACTCTGCCAGCACGGGAACGCGTCACCATGCAGGATCTTAAATCAGATTAATGAGGTTGGTAATCTGACACATCAAGTTTGGGATAATCGTCGACATTCAGTGCAGTGCCAGCAACTGTATACCCGGGGAGTGTTCACAACACACCACTTTCTTGTTTACTCAGCGCGTTCGCATTTTACACAAATATTTACAAATTTATAGTTTGTGGCCGTATGAACATTTAGCAGATTAGTGGTGATGTGTGTGAAAGCTGCAGACGTGGATGTTTTCGAAAGACTGTTTAGAATACTTTAATAAACGCACCCTGGACCGTCTCCACAATGGGAGTTGGCAGTTGAGGACAGTGTACCACTGCTGTCTTTGGCAATGTTACATAGTAATAGGCGTAGGGCCTCAGTTTCTTCCATTGTGCTCAATTTAGACATACCATAAATAAGCTGTACCCAGGGCCTTACAATCTGCAACAAATTTGTCTGTCTGTCTGTCTGTCTGTCTGTCTGTCTGTCTGTCTGTCTGTCTGTCTGTCTGTCTGTCTGTCTGTCTGTCTGTCTGTCTGTCTGTCTGTCTGTCTGTCTTTCCACAAATGCAGTTTTCTTTAAATATATTTAAATTGCAGGTTTCTCTTAAAAGAGCCTTTAGGAGGATTTTACAATACAGTTTATATGCTTTAAAAAAAAATTCTTCATGATTTCTATTACTAAAAATTATATAATCATCATCATGTGCCCTGCCAACTGGCGTAGGCGCTAATGCGCCTCCACAGATCACAATCCCTGGTTGACTGGGACAGCTCTCTTGATGATATCCCATCGTTTTAGCCCATCCAGCATCGCCTTTCTTGGTCTGTCTCTACCATATTTTCGACTGATCTTTCCAGTTGTAACGATGTTCTCCAGTGTCTCTTTTCTCATTATGTGGCTAAAGGACAGTGTTTCTGTCTCTTTCTTAATGTTGTATATACAGAGATCTACTTTCATGAGCTTCTCTCAAGCAATCGTTGTTAGTTACTCTGGCCGTCCAAGGTATTCGTAACATTCGTCTCAGAAACCACATCTCTGTTGCTTCCGAATTCTTCTTAATTTGTTTAGTGACGTTCCAAGATTCGCTGTCATACAGCAGAATAGGTTCTATGTAACATTAAGTCAGAATTAAAATTTATTAAAAATCAAAACGATAGTATATTTCTATTATCCAAATATTTACAAGGTTTATATATGTTTCTAAGTTTTCGCGATTATCTGGTGTAATTACAAATAGTGGGAGCTTCAGTGCTTTAGGCAACCAGGAGCAGCCTCATCAAGACTAAATCCTACCCTGATGGCGCCACTCTGGCACCACAGTCAGAAAATCACCAGAACAGCTAAAACAAAACGGCCTACCTCGGATATCGAACCCTAACACTTGCAGATCGTGACAATGTTAAACGCATTCACTAATCTAAGATCCCCTAGACTAGGGCTATTCAATAACCGTTAGTCAGGGGTCAAAATCCGCGTGCCACTTGCTAGGCCTTCGCGGACCGACAGTTAAATTGCCCTGCCCTAGACATCCGGCCCACAGAAATTAAGTTGGATTTTAGCTGTGAATTCGGCTCTGTGGCTAAGGCGTTGCGAACGCTACGTAATGCCGGGATGCCGGGTTCGATCCCAGCTGCGTTGGTTTCGACAGTGGTATCAAGAGAGCTGACAGTCCAGAAAGAAATGGCAAACTACTAGAGGTAAATTTGCCTAGAAATGCCACACAACAGCGAGGGGCTGATGGGGTTGATTCTGCAATGTCCTGAAAAGGATACGCAACTAAATTCAATTAGCTGTGGGTTACTATCTAAAAAACAATAAAACTAGTTAAAGATGGAAAACCTACCAGCGCAGATGATAACCCAGCATAGCTTACAAGACTACCTGCTACTTCTTCTGCTGTAACCACTACTATTATTACTATTCCTTCCCCGCGCGGGTTCCGGGGTCCTATTTGTTTTTGTGGAGGGGGGGGGGGGGGGGGGGGGGCGGGGTATACCCACTGCCCTCCCCCTCTCGCCCTTTTAAGCACGTCGGGCAAGGCGACTATTTAGTAATGTTACTTTTGCCTGAGGTGCAAGAAACCAACAGTCTGCCTACAAAAAAAAGCTAGATATGTCAAACGGTTATGCAGGCAAAACTCAAGTTGTGGAAGAAGATCAAAGTCCAAAAGTAGAAGAACAGCCAGAACTTTCCGCCGGAGTTTACAGTCAGTGAATGCAAAGAAGAAGACTTTTATCCCTGCCACTACTACTCTCACTACCACCACCACCACCACAAGTATACTACTACTACTACTTTAACTACTACTACCACCACCACTATTAGTAAAATACTGCTGCTGCTGCTGCTGCTACTACTACTACTATACTACTACTACTACTACTACTACTACTACTACTACTACTACTACTACTACTAATACTACTACTACTACTACTACTACTACTACTACTACTACTACTACTGTAACTACTACTACTACTGTAACTACTACTACTACTGTAACTACTACTTCTACTACTACTGTTTAACTACTACTACTACCACCACCACTAGTATACTACTGCTACTACTACTACTTTAAATACTACTACTACCACCACCACTAGTAAAATACTGCTGCTACTACTACTACTTTAACTACTACTTCTACTACTACTATTCTAACTACTACTACTACTACCACCACCACTAGTATGCTACTGCTACTACTACCACTACTATAAATACTACTACCAACATTACTACTGCTTATGATGCTGTGTTGCTGCTGCTCATAACACTACTACTACCACTACCACCACCAAAACTGCTGCTGTTGATGTTTCTAATATTACTACTAACACCGTCACCACCAAAACTGCTGCTGTTTCCTAACAGTTCTACTGCATTCAACAATACCACCGCCAATACAACTGCTGCTAATGTAACTACTACCTCTATTACGTCAACACTCAGCCCCCCTGTGATAAACTTTCAGAACCCCTGCGTTACTGTAACTGAGCCCGGAGACGGAAGATAAACCGCATGGCATGTCCAGGATTTAATGTAACGCAATACCCGAGTTAGCTGCCGTCTGTTTTCTCTGGGGCTGACACCAGCCAACAGCAGGTCTCAATGGAAACGTTTAGCTGCATGGCTGAGTTAACTGCCCTTGACTCAAAGCCGACTTTTACTTTTGAATTGTTGGCGTTTCTTGGTTCACTAGGGGTGGTCTTGTAGTAGTGTTGCGTGTTGCTGTTGTTGCCAAAGAAGCATCATCATCATCATCATTAGTCGCAGCAGCAGCAGCAGCAGCAGCAGCAGTAGTAGTAGTAGTAGCAGAGCAGTAGTAGTAGTAGTAGCAGCAGCAGCAGCAGTAGTAGTAGTAGTAGTAGTGGTGGTGTTAGTAGTAGCATTAGTAGTAGTAATGGTGTTTAGTAGTAGTAGTAGTAGTAGTAGAAGCAGCAGTGGTAGTATTACTAGTAGTAGTAGTATAAGCAGCAGTGGTAGTATTACTAGTAGTAGTAGTAGTAGCAGCAACAGTAACAGTAGTATTAGTAGCACCAGCAGTAGTAGTAATCGTAGCAGTAGTGATAGAAGCAATCGTATCGTTGTAGTAATAACAATAATAGTAGTAGTTATAGAAATAGCAGTAGAAATAGTAGAAGTCGACGTAGTACTGCGAACATATGGTGCCAGACATCGACACTCGATAGATGATGTGGTCACCGTCACCTTCTTTACTTTTCTATTTCTCAGGATAATTCCTGGTACCCATTTAAGACTGGTTTGGCTTGGAAGCAAATATAATTATATCAGACTCCGTGAATATGCTTCAGTAAAAAAACTACAGGTTTTATGCGCTCTGAATGGGTAGAAATCATTATAAAATAACCCCCTTCACTTAACCCCTGGATCTACACACTTTGTTATGCCGGCGTAAAGGGAAATGAATGAGTGGACCAACTGGCAAGCAATGCACCAGCGCATAGGGAAAGCAGAACAGACAGAGTAGAAGTCAACGCTGTAAAGACTGGGCTAGTGGATAATAACGAATCTCTGACACTATCACGAATGCGTGACTTGGGGGTAAAGCATACCGCTTTCGAGGCTGAGCTGTGAGACATTATAACCAACTTGTGATGGGAATTATCAGCAGAGTGCTGCTACATCGGGGAGCTTCGCCAGCAAGGGAATGCCCATTGTGAAGTGACGTCGGTTGCGATGACATAAAAGACTCAAATTTTGCACATAATAAATCCACATCAATGTGGATCTGAACCCAAGACATCCGCACCGGTAGGTCTCTACAGTACTGCCCATGTGTGTGCCATTTAGAGGTGGAACTTCAACCCGGTCCTTAATTTCATCTTTCCATGCAGTCCTTTCACACCATATAGCACTGTCGTCTGGAAAAATGAAAAGTGCTAATGCAACTGCAACTGACTAGTGAGTTAAACCTGAACTAGTGGGCTGAAGTGAGCTGAAACTGAACTATGAACTCAAGTGAGCTGAAATCGAACTAGTGGGCTGAAGTGAGCTGAAACTGAACTAGTGGGCCGGAGTGCACTGAAACTGAACTAATGGGCTGAAGTGACCTGAAACTAAACTAGTCGGCTGACTGAGCTAAAAATGAACTAGTCGGGTGAAGTAAATTAAAACTGAACTAGTGGGCTGAAGTGAGCTGAAACTGAACTAGTGGGCTGAAGTGAGCTGAAACTGAACTAGTGGGCTGAAGTGAGCTGAAACTGAACTAGTGGGCTGAAGTGAGCTGAAACTGAACTAGTGGGCTGAAGTGAGCTGAAACTGAACTAGTGAGCTGAAATGAGCTGAAACTGAACTAGTGGGCTGAAGTGAGCTGAAACTGAACTAGTGGGCTGAAGCGAGCTGAAAATGAACTAGTTGTCTGAAAGACATGCGCTACAGAGATTCCTATAGCATGAAAGATGTGGCCAAGCAGGGCTCTCTCTCTCTCTCTCTCTCTCTGAGGCTTTGAAGAAGATGAGTTCAATGTCAACATAAATTACAGACCTATCTTAACAGGCCTACAGCGGATCCGTGGCTCAGACGTTAATGAATGAGTTTAACAATATCATGATCCTAGACTACAAGGGTTCGATTTTCGTCAACACGTTTTTAAAAAATGCCTTTTAGTGTTTTGACATAGGTACGAGATTTACACCTGGAAGATTTTGGTGCTTATCTTCAGTGCGGAGACGGCACATGTGTTTTTTAAACAGGTAGACATAAACTATACCTACAAATCCACACTTAAACGCAGTTTCTGCACACATATTTACAGGTAGACGTAAACTATACCTACAACTCCACACTTAAACGCAGATTTCGTACATATGTTTACGGGCAGAATTAGAAGAACTGCATTTCTAGTACCGGACTGTTTGTGTCGGTACCTCAGTCGGCTGCCCTAAGCATTTTTTGTGTTTCTATGCTTTTGGCTCTGATGAAACTGTAGTCTGTGTGCATTTTTTTTAAACAAGAGACAGTAATAGACGTTCTGTGTGTGTGTGTGTGTGTGTGTGTGTGTGTGTATGTGTGTGTGTGTGTTTTTCGTTGGCACAGGAACGGAAAAACTAAGGGTGGCCAATTTGCTGTGAAGTCAGCGTTGCGATCACCTGATCTGAGTATCTTGCAGAAATGGATTATACCCGTAGATTTCACCCCAGACATGATGAATTCTTCTTCTTCTTCTGCCTATCTATTACCCCCCAATGGAGCAAAGGCCCTCGACCAACTCACGCCAAGTAGTTATATCCTTCGTAATCGCATGCAGTTCTCTCTGCGCCTTATTCATCTTTTTAAGTGCACTCTCCAACTCTCTTCTCAGTGCCTTTTTGGCTTTCCTTTATTTCTATGCCCATGTGGGTTCCAGTGCAAAGACATTCTAGTTATACTGTTCCCAGGTTTTCCCAAGGTGTGTCCTATGCAGCGCCAGTGTTTTTTCCTTACCTCTTGGTCCACTGAAACTTGTTTAGTTTTCTCCCAAAGATGTACATTAGTGATTCTATCATACTATTGAATACCCTCTACACTGGTACCATTTAATAATTGTTTGCAATTTATTAAAGATTACATTAGTTTTTCTCCATGAGACATAGTGTCAACATACATATTTACACGTAGGCAGATCAAAACCCAAACTTTACGCGTCGATAAAGCTTATGCGTGTAAATTTACAGGTAAGCAGAGCTTATGCACCCATGTGTATAGGTGGACAGAGATTTTGGCGCGAAGTTTACACGTCGATGCAATATACCCACAACTTTAAATGCAAACATGTATTATGTCCACGATTATACATGTAGATTACACTCACAACTTTATACAATGACATAGATTAGGCCTGCTACTTGACACGTAGGCAGATTATAACGGCAACAGTTCATGTATAGATATTTACTCCTACTTTTCATAGCGTGTGTCTATTAGTGGGTAAGCCAGTCATACTAATAGCCAGACGAACAGATATAGTTAGACAGAAAAACAGACACAAATTACACATGCTGTGTTCTTAGACGGACAGACAGAAAGTCGATTTCTTTGCCTGTATAGACACACAGAGACAACTAGGCAGACATTCAAATCGCAACAGAATATTCACAAAAGGACAGACGTATAAACAGAGACAGGGAAAGAGAGACAGACAGAAAGACAGACATGCTGATGGCAACGGAGAATATTTCGGAGACACACCCCGAAACATAAGCAGAAAGAGCGAGAGAGAGAGAGAGAGAGAGAGAGAGAGAGAGAGAGAGAGAGAGAGAGAGAGAGAGAGATACAGAGGGAAAGACAGATAGAGAGAGAAAGATAAGTACCGATAGAAGATAAAGAGAAAAAGAGGGGAGGGGGGCACACAGGCCAAATATACTCATAAGTACATTATTATAGCTAGAGAAGATAAGCCAGACACATTCACATACATAAAGAAAGAGACAGAAAGACACACACACACAGAGGAGGAGCCAGAGAGACTAACATACAGACAGCGAACGAATATAACGAGAGACGAACGGACAGATGACAGATATACAATTGTTGAGACACAGACGGGCAGGCAAACAGACAAACGAACGGACAGACAGAGAGATAAACAGGCAGGCAGACAGGCAAGCAGGCAGACAGACGAACGGACGGACAGACAGAGAGATAAACAGGCAAGCAGACATGCAGGCAGACAGACGAACGGACGGACAGATAGATGAACTGACAAACAGACAGAAAAACACAAAGTCCAACATGCCTGAAACGCCCGTCAAATGTGTCAGACCTCGGCACTGACATACTCTCACCCCTTTCAATGTCTCTATTTTTATGGGGGCCCAATTTTAATGGCCCTAGACTCGGATCTGTCGACCTCTTCAGCCAACAATAAGGGGTGAGGAAAATTTGCATAGGTGAAGGATTGCAGTTGCATTGATAGGCTAGTGCTAAACTCAGGAATCTGGACCCTTCAACTGTGTCGTTTTTGCAACCAAAGAGATAGACACACACACACACACACACACACACACACACAAACACACACACTCAAACATAAAAAACAAGAGGGAGAGATAAGAGAGAAGAAAGAGAGAGAGAGAGAGAGAGAGAGAGAGAGAGAGAGAGAGAGAGAGAGAGAGAGAGAGAGAGACGCCTAGAAAAGGTTTAGGAATTGTTATTTTATTAAGTGGCCTGTTCCTTTTCTGGGTAAAAACGTTTTACAGTTTACAGTTTTATGGTCGAGTTATGTGTGAGGGTGAAACACGTTACTTAAGCTTTCTAATTTAAAGCCAGGATCGTTTTGTGGAAAAGAATGAGTTAGTGCAGGGAAAAGAGATTTAACACCATTAAAAGAAATTCAGACGGGCTTTTAAATGGAACAGCAACTGAAACAGCTAGGATATATTCCTAAATGATTGTATCATTAACATAATCGCGAACTGGTCCTGTTACCTTTTAATATTTTTTTTACTGCGTTATGTAGGAGTTTCAAGCAACGAACGTTCAGAATGGCTGATACCCAGGGTTGCCAGTTCATTTTAAATTCCTTTTATGCCAAACCAAAACCCAAAATATGCCAGAAAATGCCAAATGAAGTGTAACATTGTACTCGCTTCACATCAAAAGCTCTAGATTGAATTCTTCACTGTCATCCTCACTGGACAAGTGGAAGACACGGCATAAACCTTTTCGGATGTAAAATCTGTCAGCATTTTCTCAGATGGGATGAATTCTTTGCAACTCATCCATAATGATGGCATATTTCTTGTTCCGGAAATCATCAATAAGGTCATCTTTAAGTGCAGGCGATATAATATTTTTTTTTTTTTATTAGGCATGAACATTTATTTCTATGCAACTGTATGTGCTCCAATGTACTCCCCCGACCATGTGCTCTCATGATTTCACTTAGATAATCAATTATGCGTATTGAACAATGGCAGGTCATGCCTACAGCAAGTTGCAACTCTGCTGTCTTTACCTTTATCATTACTTTGCAAAGGAGTCATTGTTGTAATAAGTTGTGTCGGACTTTTGACAGTTTTCATCCAATTTTTTTTTTTTTTTAATGATTTGATATGCTACTAATTCTTTGTGGAACCATGCACTGACATAGTTTACATTATGCTGCTTCTGATCCGTCGGACGATCTTTTGAGCCGAGGATATATTTTTTTCCAGTTACTATTATACATGCGATGTCATAAGATGCTTTCCATTTTTTGGGTGATGACGTAGCCATTGGTAAAAGTAATAAAATCTATCACCGATAGAACTAGGTCTATATTATCTCTATCTTTTGTCAAGTAGTTTCTGAACAGTTTGAATCACTTGGTATCAGTGGTGGGTTTTGGTTTTATATCCCACATTTGTTCTAATACATTACCATACATTACAGAGGGCCTTGGTTTATCGAAGTCACGATCCGTTTAGGAAGACAACAAATACAATAAGAAATGGTGCGAATTTCCGCTAGTCCGTAAAATGACATCACAACAAAGTCAAACTGAAATAAAGATGTTAACTGTAGGTCTACATGGCTTTTAGTAAATCTGCGTGTTCTAGCGGAGGAACCATGAAGCAATTGTGAGCACATCTTGATAAGAAAAGCCAGGAAAAACCCAAATATACCAAAATATGCCAGTTCATTATCTTATGCCAGTTCAATTTCAAATATGCAAGATTTGTGGAATATGGCATAAAAATTGCCAGTATGGCAACCCTGCTGATACCGCGGCTGCTAATGGTGGTCCGGTACTGAACAGGAGCGATGGTAATTAATACCACCCAGAAGCATGTAGTTAGTTAGTTAGCCGAGGTTTCAACAACACCACGATCGGGTTTCCCCATACTTGCTCCGTTCCTGTGCCAGCGCGAATCAAATGAAAGGTTCCTGACTGTTGCATATGAAAAACTAGTGAATAAACAACTAGTTCCGGAACAATCCAGAAATGCGTAAATGCGTATTTCAGTTGCTCGAGGCGCCAAAGCCAACAAATGCCATCAGAAATGCAGTTTGTCGTTGATGGAAGTAGTCAGGCACGATAAGTTGGTTACTATACACACGTAGAATTCTTGCATAAGGTATATCACCAACTCACACGTAAACCGGCAGCCGGCCATATTGAACAAAACGACACAACAACTGCACAAATAAAGGGCATTCCATAGGAAAAACACAGCTCAGATGGCTGCAACCAAGCACTAAACGTAGTAGCTCAGGCATCGAAACAGTAGGCTACCGTCCTTATGTGAAAATTGCATTAGCAAAGCACTGTCGGAAGCAAAAAGTACTTCGAAGCTTAACATTCTGCTAAGCCTTTCCTCTGTTTTGGTCGGAGGTCTCAGAAGCATGTAGATATAAACAAACGGGAAAATCCTGAGACTGTGGAAACAAATTGACATGTTTTGATTGGCTCACATAGACAGAAGCAAACACCAGACAGAAGACACACACCATGCAAACAAAAGACAAAAGACACACATCATACACAAGACAGAAGATACACACCATGCAAACACCAGACAGAAGACATACATCATGCAAACACCAGACAGAAGACATACATCATGCAAACACCAGACAGAAGACACACATCGTGCAAACACCAGACTGAAGACACACACCATGCAAACACTAGACAGAAGACACACATCATGCAAACACCAGACAGAAGACATACATCATGCAAACACCAGACAGAAGACATACATCATGCAAACACCAGACAGAAGACATACATCATGCAAACACCAGACAGAAGACATACATCATGCAAACACCAGACAGAAGACATACATCATGCAAACACCAGACAGAAGACACACATCATGCAGAAGACACACAGGTGTTTGTTACCAATCAACTTAAGCGTTGTCTTGTGTATAATCAAATATAGCGTTGTGTATTTGTAACTAATCTGTTTTAGCATTGTTTATGGGTGTCTAATTAATGTAGTGTTGTGTGTGTAGCTGATCAATTGTAGTGTCCCATTGTGCAACAAATCAACTTTAACGTTTGTATGTGTGTGTGAGTGTATAACTAATCAACTTTGGCGCTGTGTGTGTGTGTATATATATATATATATATATATATATATATATATGTATGTTTTTATGTCTATATATGTGTGTGTGGGTGTGAGTGTATGTGTGTGAAACTAACCATCTTAATCGTTGTGTGTGTGTAGCCAGTCAACTTTAGCGTTGAATGTTTGAGATTTTGAGGTTTTGAACAACTGATCACCATGATGGCACAGGGGTAGTAACCAATAAGTTCTCCGTTCGGTTTCTACCTCAAGTCTGAGTCCGAATAAGCTCAGCACGGTGCACAGACTCTGTAGCACCGGCGAGGATCCTGACATACTTTGGGAAGATCCTTAACTCCAAAATGAACAGCGTCGTTAGCCTACTCTATTTTATTTCCAACAGCCAGCGGATTTTGTACAGGGCAGCAATGCTGACTACCCAGAGACCAGGGAAAATTACTAGAAGTCAAAGTCCACGTGAAAACGTCCCAGCACTTACCAGGGGATTGAACCCGGAACCTCTAGCCCTCGAGGTGGACGCCATACCTCGAGACCACGCAACCATCTTAGCGTTGAATGTTTACATATATATATATATATATATATATATATATATATATATATATATATATATATATATATATATATATATATGGCGTTTGTGTGTGTGTGCGTGTTTATTTAACCAATCAACTTTAGCGTTGTATGTGTGTGAGTGTATGTATAGGTTGTTGCGTATCCTTTACTGGATGTTGCAGAACCAACCCCAACAGCCCCTGGCTGTTGTGTGGATTTTCTAGGCAAATTTACGTCCAGTAGTTTGCCATTGCTCCCTGGACGGTCGGCTTTCTTGATACCACTGTCGAAACTAACACAAGGCGCATGGCCCGCAGCTGGGATTGAACCCGGCATCCCGGCATTACAAGCGTTCGCATCGACTTAGCCACAGAACCGACACGAATATATGTATAGCTAATCAATTTTAGCATTGTTTGTTAGTAGCTACATTAACTTTAGCGTCTTGTGTGTATGACTAATCAATTGCAGAGTTGTTTTGGTGTATCTTATCAGCTTTAGCAATATTTTGCGTGTATCTTAGTAACTTTCTGTGTGCGTCTGTAATCAACTTTTATGTTTCTTTGTTTGTGTGGAGTAATCGCAATTAATTTTAAAATTGTGATAGGAGGATCGGCCGTCTGAACAAGAGGATCTGCTATCCATACAGAAGGATCGGCTGGCCGAAAAGGAGAATCAGCTATCTAAACAGAAGGATCGGCT
>CAJHNH020002679.1:0-15000 GCA_905116865.2 Candidula unifasciata | reverse complement strand
GCCCCAACCATTCCAGAGACACCGACTAACCCTAACCACAACACTAGCCTAACCCCTAAGCCAAAGCCTAAACCTAGCCCATAAGACTCCTAAAAGATTGAACTTTCGCAGGATCTTCGGGACAAGATCGGCCTATGACAGTGGGAACAGTTTGTAGAGACGATGGTGTGCGTATAACAACAGACAAGGAGAAAGGGGAGGCTTTTCTCCATAGGTTTATAGCTCAGACAGATCATAATGATGTAGACATTAGGGATGCAGTTAGAGAAGGTTAGCTGTCACCTTAAAGAATATGCATAATGAAGACATGATACAAGTAGAAGATATCAAACAAATTTTGAAAAAGGCAAAAGACACTGCACCAGGGCCTGATGGAGTCAGGTATGGTCACATGAAGGCTTTGAGCGATGTAGACCTGGCAGAGATGGCCGACTGCTTTAACCAGAGCATTAAGACTGCATCAGTACCGCAGGACTGGGTGCATTGCTATCTAGTTCCACTTCCAAAACCTTTTAAGGATCATTCAGAGCTCAAACGCTTTAGAATCATCACTTTACATAACACACATGGGAACATCTTGGAGAAGATAAATGCTGTGGAGCTGCAAACATTTTTTGGAAAGGGGGAAGCTTCTCTTAAGAGGTCTGGGAAGCTTTCAGGCCAGGAAAGGACACATGGGCAAATGCGGCTACTTTTGCAGTGACTTCTATAAAGGGTTCCAGAACAGACAGGAAACTATGACTGTAGCACTGGATCTCGAGGATGCTTATAACAGAGTAACATATGCCATCTTAATGACTGCACTGAAGGAGAAGGAGGTCAGTCCATGGCTAGTAAATTGGGTTGCAGCTGTTCTGTATTCTCGTCGGGTTGCTCGCCGACTGGGCCTCATGGACCTCAGAACCATGCAGTTTGGCCCCAGGACTGCCACAGGAATCCGCCATCTCGCCTGTGCTCTTTAACGTGTATACCAGCAAGATTGCAACCCTAAAAGCACCAGGAGTTGGAAGGATACTGACTTTTGTAGATAATATACTTGCGTATAGGCAGATGAAAGAGAGGGAACAAACAGCCCAGGAGCTACAAGCGACAGTAGACAAAGTAACTGAGAAGTGTAGAGAAATAAGGGCTGTCGTTGGCCCGGAAAAGGCGTCTGTTTTGTGGTGTTCTCTTGACAACAGGATCGTTAGAGCTAATGTCCCAAGTCTCACGATAGATGGTAGACTGTCCTTTAAGGACCATGAGGAGAGTGTTGTGACAAGAAGCCAAAAAGGATTTGGTGCACTTAAGACTATGGCTGCAACTGACATAGAGCAGAGAATGCTTTTGACACTATATCAGCACCTGATCCTCAAAGAGTCAGATGCACAAACTAGAGGACATACAGAAGGCAGCTATGTAGGTCATTCTGGGTTGCAGCAGAGACACCCTGTCGACTGTGGCAGGTAGGCACAAGGTGCTGCAGGCGAAGTCATCTCTCAAGGTAGCTTCAGACACAGGTCACCTTTGCACGAAGCGCTGGGTGCAGATAAAGGTCAGAAGCTAAACAGAGGGAAGTCATGGATGGCTCAGACAGAAGACACACTCAGACAGATTTGCATCATTGAGAACATTAAGCCAGGAGAGGAGTGGGTCAAAGAGCTACCTGAACAGTTAGACTTGTGTAGGGTCAAATTGACACTGAGCCGGGAAAGAAGATATTGGCCAGCAGGTGCCATGAAGTAGGAAATTCAGCAAATAATTCAAAATAATGCTCGCTCAGAGAGTTTGATTATTTACACAGACGGTTCAGTGTCAAGAGGCAAAAGAAGTGCTTTGGGTTTCTTAGCAAAAATTAAAAGTCGACGTTTGGTGCAGGAGAGCCTAGTGTATGATAAGAATGGAGGTGGAGGCGGTCACTGCAGATTTCCGATGGTTAGAGAACACGACACACACACACACACATCGTGATTGTAACTGACTCAAAAAGCATGCTGAGGAAGGTCAGGACAGGCATGCTTCGTTCAGAGTGGCATGCTTCACTGCGGAGGACATGGTTGAGGCATATTGTCTGGATTTTTTTCTCCTGGATACGCCGGTGTGCTGGGAAATGAACAGGCGGACAGACCTGCTCTGCACAACTTGGTGGAATACTGATGCATGATAAGGCAGATATTGTTAGTGCCTTGTGGGAGAGCGTGTACAGTTCGGAGGAGCAGATGGATCATCACAGTCTGGTGAGATTGATGCATCGGTGAGTGTCGAGAGCCTCATAAATCACGCTAGATCAGAACGTCAGAAAGACAAACTAATGTTAGAATATAGCGAACTAAATAAAATGACAAAGAAAAGTGCCAGAGCTGACAAAAGAAAATTTATGGAAAATCTAGCAGAAACAGCAGAAAATGCTGCTAAAGCACATGATCTGCAAACCCTACAAAAAATTACCCAGGAAATTTGGGGAAGCAGAAACAATTATCACAGCATACCCATCAGAGATAACCAAGGCAGACTGCTCACCACAGAACAAAAACAGGACATGCGACATGCAGTGGACTAAACACTTCTCCGACCTCTTGAACAGACCTGATCCTGAAAATCCCCCAGATATTCATACAGCCTCTCATGACATTGACATTATTACTGAACCACCAAGCAAACAAGAAATCCTTAAAGCTATCCACACTTTAAAGAACAACAAATCACCAGGCAAAGACGAACTGCCTGCAGAACTTCTCAAAGTAGATCCCAACACAACTGCTAGCCTTCTAGAACCATTTGGGAAAAAGAAGTGTTGCCTGATGACTGAACCAAAGGAACAATAGTCCAAATCAACAAAAAAAGGAGACTTAACAGACTACAATCATTGGAGGGGAATTACTCTACTCTCAGTACCAAGCAAAATTTTTTGTAAAATCATCATAATGAGGCTTGAAAAAGGAATAGATAAATGCTTACGAGTAGAACAAGCAGGATTCAGAAAAGGCAGAGGAACGAATGAACACATCTTCGCCATACGCAACATTTTAGAATAATGCAATGAATGGCAGAGGATTCCAGAAAAAAATAGTCAACATAATTGCTCTCTTCTATAAAGACTTTTCCTGCAGTATAAAAAAATTACAAAACATCTTTCCCAGTAAAGACAGGTGTAATACAGGGATGTGTTATGTCATCTCTCCTCTTCAACATTGTGATTGATTGGATACTAAAGAACACAGTAGACAGAACATTGAGAGGCATACGATGGACTCCATTCACCATGCTTGAGAACCTTGATTTTGCAGATGATATAACACTCCTATCACATAAACATGAACATATACAAGAAAAAAGTAACAGACTATACAGCACAGCAGAAATGGTGGGACTGAGAATAAATACAAAGAAAACTAAGATCATGACAAGCAGTCTAAACCAACAACCAGTGACCATAAATAACCAAACTCTTGAAAATGTAGAACATTTCACATATCTTGGCAAAGTGGTGTCCCTGTCGGGAGGGACCGAAGAGGACATACAGTCACGTCTGAACAAAGCTAGAGCTGCTTTTGGAAGGATGGGGCAAATCTGGACATCCAACAATTACTGCAGAGAAACGAAACTCCGACTCTACAAGAGCATCATTTTGCCAGTTCTTCTTTATGGAGCGGAATGCTGGAGAATGACAAAAAAGGATGCACACACGCTGTCTACCTTCCACCACACATGTCTACGTGGAATTATCAAAATTTTCTGGCCAGATACAATCTCAAACACTAAACTACTTCAAGTCACAAACCAAGAAAGTTTAGACAATATAATAACCAAGAGAAGATGGAAATGGCTTGGCCACGTTATGAGAATGACTTCTGATATACCTGCCAAAACAGCTCTCACATGGACACCAGAGGGAAAGAGAAAACAGAGGCGCCCAAAAATAACATGGAGACGAACGATGGAAAGTGACCTGAGTGCGGCATCTTTGACATTGAAAACTGCACTGAAGATTGCACAGGACAGGAAAGCATTGGAAGTCCTCTCTGAAGCCTCATGTGCCACTAGGCATAACGAGAACTGATGTCGACAGGTTTCGGCAGATGCTCGAGGCTCAGGGGAAAAGGAAGACGGACGTTTAATCAGGATGCTACTGGCACTATTAGTATCAGAACTCTTCTTTGGCTGCTGAGGATGGGGACGGAACGCTTATGGAAATGCTCTGAGTGCTGTAATGTCGGTTCTTGAATCAACTAAACTCCAGGATCTCCTTCTGATGAATTAAAAATAAAGTATCTCTTCTTCTTATTCTTGTGCTTCTTCTTCTTCTTCTTCTTCTTCTTCTTCTTCTTCTTCTTCTTCTTCTTCTTCTTCTTATTCTTATTCTTCTTATTCTTATTCTTCTTCTTGTTGTGTATTCTACCTGTTCTACCTTAAAAAAAACCGTTTGGCACGCTGCGTTAAGATTTACAATAAAGCTAAGATCGCTCAAATCTCAAATTTAGGGTGCATTTCCTCCTAGGATAAGGCTAGTATCCTAAATAGGCTTCTAATATCTTCTTCTGTTTGCCTTCTCCTGTTACCCCATTGAGGGGTTAGAAGAGGAAGATACAAGGATCTTCTGATTGATATTTTGAATGCGTTCCATGAGTTGATCTTCATCTCTACAAGGCTGATTCACTTGATTTGATTCAAGAACCGACATCACAGCACCCAGGGTATTCCCATAAGCCCTCTGTCCCCATCTTCAGCAGCCAGCGAAAAGTTCCGATATTAATGGTGCCAGCTGCATTCTGATTAAACGTCCGTCTTGCCTTTCTTCTGAGCCTCGAGCATCTGCCAGAACCTCTCGTCACTCCCCCCTGCATCAATCTCACCAGACTGTGGTGATCCATCTGCTCCTCCGAACTGTTCACGCTCTCCCACAAGGCATTAACCACGAATCTTCTACAAGACTCTACAAGGTGTTTTTTTAATACCGCCGTTTTATCTTCAGCTGGGTCTTATCTTTCTTTGTATTTAATATAGTTCTTCGGAGTGATTTCTGCGACACTTGGTGCAAGGGCCTACTTGTTAGATGGCCAAACCATCTCTTTGGTTGCTTTTTAATGAGCTGTATGATTGATTTCAGTCCTAGTTCTAATTTCACCAGTTTTAATTTTATATCTTTTTATTACCCCGCCAACTGTTCAAAGACACCTCACCACTGTTAGGACTCCCTTCATTAGTTTTAGTTGCTCCTTATATGAACTGACTACAGTATCCTTAATGAAAGGATTAGAACCACGCCAACTTCACAACACCCACCGATGCTCTACAACTCTACCACAGAGATGACAATTTCATTGTGGTGGGGCGGGGGTTTGGGGGGGGGGGGGGTAGCGGAAAAATTCTGGAAGACTGAGGGGGAAACAGGCGGGCGTTCAATCAGATTGCAGCTGATACCATTAGCACGTCGACTCTTCGTTGGCTACTGAAGATGGGGACGGAGCGTGTGTGGGAATGTCCGGAGCTTAGTGATGTCACTTCTTGATTCATTCACTCATTCATTCATAGATGCCAAATGACACTAGGCCACAAAACAGCAAACACATTACCTCTACCAACATTTCCCACCATCGACAAACAACTCACGGCTCTTGAAACAGAAACAAGTCCAACAATTGAAAAAACAAACATAGTCACTCCACATCGAAATGTTTATAATCTACTGGGTTCTACAGCAAGTTCCCGGGACGGGGTCAGGTGACCTAGGATTTCAAATTGTGCCAAAGGAGATAAGTCCCGGAATGACGTGCAGACAAATAATCAACAAAGGGGCCATATTTGACGTGTCATTTCTGACATTACGGCTGACATTTTATTGGGGGCGGGAAGAGCTGGGTTTGTGTGTGTAAAAAAAAAAAAGGGGGGGGGGGGAAGGGTTGTAGGAAATGTAAAGCATAAGCCCCGATAAGTAAGTAAGGTTGGTTGCGTATCCTTTACAGGACGTTGCAGAACCAACCACAACAGCCCCTGGCTGTTGTGTGGTTTTTCTAGGCAAATTTACGCGCAGTAGTTTGCCATTGCTCCCTGAAGGTCGGCTTTCTTGATACCACTGTCGAAACAAACGCAAGGCGCATGGCCCGCAGCTGGGATCGAACCCGGCATCGCGGCATTAAGAAGCGTTCGCATCGACTTAGCCACAGAGCCGACGATAAGTAAGTAGGTGAAGTAAAATAAATGATCCTTTTCCCGCCTTCAGGAGTACTGGGAATTTTATAGACCAGTCAGCACTTGATGGCTGATGTGGTGAGCATCACCCCGGCTGCCTTTACTTTCCGTGACATTAGCTGGTACCTATTGAAGTCTCGGTCGACCTGGCAGCCAAGGTCATTTCAAAAAAATACAGCACCGGTCGGATTTGAACCCATCACCCTCAGATCCGCACTCGAGCGTCTATCAGCTACACCACAGCTCTCGGGATAAAAAAAGTAAAGTCCCTTTTCATTTGCCAGGGGTTCATGTGACATGTAGACATATATTCATATAGACCAATCGACACTCAGATTATCGGTTACAATTGCGGTCTGGTTTCTTTGTGTTGGCTGAGTAAACCAAATAGACTGAAATGTATACGAGAGACACAACTGCTGATTTAGACAACCTATTTCAGGCGAACGTAAGAAGTCGAAAAAGAAGTATGGGCCACGGAACCTGGGTTCTCAGGCCCCACTGCTGCCAACACAATTTGTAGATGGGGGCTAAGGTACCCCCCTAACCCCCCAACCCCCCCCCCCCCCCCCCACCAGCCCGAGTCTCTTTATAAATGGACTAAGGGGCCCCCTTAACCATGTATAGAAATCTCTTTAACAGCATTTGTTTACACATTTCTTATAACTTCAAGTATAAAGTGAAAGTCAGGTAAAGGACCCTTTCCCACCCCTTCAGGCTTATTAGGCATATAGGGCTTGACCTATATTTTATAGACCAAACGGGACTTGGTGGGTGATGTGGTCAACCACGGCCGCCTTTACTTTCCAGGATTGTACCTGGTACCCACTGAATGCTGGGTCACCCTGGGAGCCAAAGTCAGTTTTGAAAGATGTCTGGGCCCAGTCAGGAACCGAACCCACGACCTTCCGAGCGTCTACCCGTTAGACCATGGCGGCTACCCGCTAGACCACGGCGTCTACCCGCTAGACCACGGCGTCTACCCGCTGGACCACGGCGTCTACCCGCTGGACCACGGCGGCTACCCGCTAGACCACTGCGTCTACCCGCTAGACCACGGCGTCTACCCGCTAGACCACGTCGTCTACCCGCTAGACCACGGCGTCTACCCGCTAGACCACGGCGTCTACCCGCTAGACCACGGCGGCTACCCGCTAGACCACGGCGGCTACCCGCTAGACCACGGCGGCTACCCGCTAGACCACGGCACTACCCGCTAGACCACGGCGTCTACCATTAAGTATATTGTATTAATTTGCCCCTAGTGTGGGTTCCGGCGTCCCATTGTGTGGGGAGGGGGAGAGACAAGATTAGACCTACTGCCTACACAATTAGCACGTGGTGTGAGTCGACTAAGTGGGGACTGCCTTCGAAGTCGGAGTGTAAATGCCCGAGCTAGCGCACAAGCCAGGAAAACAAAAAGCCAGTCCAAATGGACGAAAAACCTTGACTTTCCGCCGAAGAGAGATAAAATGGGGGCGCCTAGGATGGTCCCTAAAACAGATGCCTACGTAGTAATAGAATATACACCTCAACCACTACCATTCCTGTGGGTATTATTACTCAGTATGTTTTGAACCCAATCCTCTCGAGCGTGCCCGGCTCTCCAGCCAACTCACGCTAAGTCGTTCTATCCTTCGCCATTGCATGTAGCTCTCCCCATGTCCTCCCCGTCTTTCTAAGTGCATTCTCCAGCTCTCTTCTCCGTGTGTTTTTTGGCCTTCCTTCATTCCTATGCCCCTGTGGGTTCCAATGCAAAGACATTCTAGTTATGCTGCTCTCCTGTTTTCTCGGTGTGTGTCCTATCCAACGCCAGCGTCTTTTCCTCACTTCTTGGTACACTGGAGCCTGTTTAGTTCTCTCCCAAAGCTCTACATTAGTTATTCTATCATACCATTTAATTCCATCTATTCTGCGCAGGCACCAGTTAATGAATGTTTGTAGTTTATTAGTAATTGCCTTAGTTGTTCTCTATGTTTCCGCCCCTTACAAAAGTACTGATTTGACATTGGAATTAAACATTTTAAGTTGAGTATTTCTTTTAATTTCTTTTGACCTCCACAAATTCACTAGTGCTACGAAAGCTCCCCTTGCCTTTTGTATTCTTATTTTAATATCTCTATCAGTTCCTCCATCTTTATCTACATTACTGCCCTAATAGGTGTACGACTCCACGTCTTCAAGTGGCATGCCATTAAGAGAAACCACATTACTATTTGCCTGATTTATTCTCATTATCTTTGTCTTTCCTTTATGGATTTTCAGACCAAGCTGCTGTGATCTCGCATCAAGTATGTTTAATGTATCTTGCATCTGATTCCGTGAATGGGACAGAAGAGCAATATAATCAGCGAAGTCCAGATCATCAAGCTGTTTTGTAGGGGTCCACTGAATTCAATTCTTGGTGTTAGCAGTTACTGTTTTCAAAATCCAGTCTATAGCCAGTAAAACTAAGAGAGGCGACAAAAGACATCCCTGTCGCACACCTCTTTTTATTTTAAATGCATCTGTTAGCTTTACCTCATGAAGAACTCGACATTTCATGTCTTTATATGTTGCCTTTACTAAGTTGATAATTTTCTGTGGGATTCCATAGTGCCCCGTCAATTTCCAGAGAAATTCCCTATCAATGCTGTCAAATTCTTTTTCATAGTCCATAAATCCAATGTCAGTTCAGTTCAATGCTTTGCTCTATTATAATACGAAATGTGGTTATCTGGTCAGTACAGGATCTGTTTGACTGAAAACCTGCCTGCTCATCTCTTAGCTTTTTATCAATAGCATCTTTTAATCTTTCCAAAATAATTCTACTTAATATTTTTCCAGGAACTGACAGCAACATAATTCCTCTATAGTTTTCACACTCCTGTAGATCACCTTTTTTGGGCAGTTTCACAAGATATCCTTCTCTCCAGTCTGCTGGTATTTCTTCGGTCTCCCAGACTTTACTGAATAATCTATGTAGAAATTATGTTGATGTGTTTATGTTGGCCCTGATGGCTTCAGCTGGGATACCATCTGGGCCTGCCGCCTTCCTTCCTTGAGAAGATTGATAGCTTTTATAATTTCTTTTTTGGATGGTATCTCACAGTTGATATACAGTTCCATTTCTGAAGGCTGGATATCTGGAGGAACCTCTGGGCCTGGTCTATTAAGAACCTCAAGGGAAGCAAAGAATAGTGACACTGCACCCTACCAGGAATGTCGTAAGAGGCGACTAAGGGTAGGGTTGGGCTTGAGGTTGGCTACCTCATCCTGTAAAAACCATAGCCACAAAAACCAACCAACCATGGATAAGTCAAACAAAGAACTAAACATGAGAATTCTGTTTATATTTCTGATCTCGCCAAGAAGTGCGACGCAACGAAATCCACCATCTGCACCATCGTAAAGTCACAGATCCACTAAAGGCGGCTAATGTGGCTAAAGAGGTGACTATGTTAACGAAGCAAAGGCCTCAAGTATTAGAAGCTGGGACGTTTTCTTAGTTTCGATTAATTAAAAACAGCTTGCTGGAAACAATGCTATGGAGGCTCAAAAATGCGAGAAGGCTTTTCTTGTGCAGGGTGACTGCACTCTTCCTCCTCTTCTTATATCAAATACCTGTGTCAGCAGCTATTAAGCACAATGTAAACTTATACTGTATATTTTATGTTATGTATTCTTGCCACGAATTCATTAAAAAACTGTGTGTGTGTGTGTGTGTGTGTGTGTGTGCGTGCGTGTGTGTGTGTGAGTGAGTGCGAACAGATTAATTTGATCTGCATTAAATTCCATTGGGAAAACTGTCTCGGTTCGCAAACATTCCGGTTTGCGAACGGGGTCAAAGAATTAATTAAGTTCGTGACCCGAGGTACCACTGTACTCTAATTTAATTGCTGGTGATTGCTCGCAAATATAAACATGATTAGGGAGGGACACGTTAAGCCTCCTAATATTTTAATTAACCCTTTTTACGCTAACAGTTCATGGAGTATATGGAGCTAAACTCATATTTTTTATTTATTTATTTCCCGTGGTCGCATGCGTGTCAGTGCTTCAACTAGTCAGATATATGGGGCTTCTCAAGGAGATACTTGAGTTAAGTGATTTTTGTGTGCTCTTGTCCGTACTTATTGGTGTTTCGCATTCATGTTATGTGCTGGTGCAGGCTCTCTAGGTACCTCCCTCACTTGTCGTTTGTGTATGTGATAATGTGAAGCAAATTGGTCCTACAGTTTTGTTTGATTTGGTTAACTTTCCATATAATTTTTGACCAGTCTGCATTCGATGTGTAATTTCGTCAACGTGATACCAACCGCCCTCACTTGCCAGGACAGGACATTCGCGAGAACCCGGTTTAGGCCGGGTGGACTTGGGAGTCCTTCATAAATTACGACAATTAATGTCTCACTGTCGATTTTAACCCATGACCTTCGGACATGAATACAAGTTTATAGTTACTGCACTACTAAATTATGAGTGCATATATGTTTTATAGATCTGGCTTATTCGTATGCAGCCAGTTGGTTCCTCGCCTCTCAGGTTTCTCACCACATAAACACATGCGCTGGGACTTCCAAGGAAACACTCCATTTAGTACACTTTTACGACATGTTTCTTAGGAAATCTGGGGGTCTATTAATCCCAACCCCCCCCCCCCCACCCCACCCCCAGGTGATCCACAAGCCAACACCAGAAAAACAGTACTTACATTTCTGAATTGGCTTTAACGTCGGAACGCATCTGTCTAAAAGGTGAGGTACCTACAGACTACTTGCAGAAAAGGCAGATCTGTCAAATGGATGTGCACGCATACCTTAAGCTCTAAAATAAGACTAAACTCCAGAAGTGGACTAACAACCAGAGCTTTACAGATGAGTTTGAAGAAGAAGAAGAAGAAGAAGAAGAAGAAGAAGAAGAAGAAGAAGAAGAAGAAGAAGAAGAAGAAGAAGAAGAAAAAGAAGAAGAAGAAGAAGAAGAAGAAGAAGAAGAAGAAGAAGAAGAAGAAGAAGAAGAAGAAGAAGAAGAAGAAGAAGACGAAGAAGAAGAAGAAGAAGAAGAAGAAGAAGAAGAAGAAGAAGAAGAAGAAGAAGAAGAAAATCTAGCTCTTCATACTTCAGTAACAGCTATCCCACAACTATTACCTTTACTATTCGACTTTCTTTCTCTACCCCCTATCGCCCCTTTTCCGCATCCCCACTTAACACAACAGCCAACACCCTTTGATAGATGCCAATCACAAACGTCCCTCAAATGGACCCTTCCTCTGGTCCTTCCTGCCATTAAAAACTCGGCACCATTTCCTGACACTGCTATCATAAAGAAAACAAACTGTCAGATTTGAAGTGTGTATGTTTAACGGTGTTGACTTAAGACCTCCCCGTCCGGTACGACTGGATGGTCCTTCAGTGGAGCCGTGATAAGCTACAGGCGGGCATAACTTAGTCCGCTGTTCAGGGTAGGCTGTACGAATTTGTATGTCAAAAAACAATGACTGTTCTGATGCTGTTGTGTTGTGAATGCAGCTGCTGCCACTACTACGTCTATAACATCAACACCACCACTACTGCTACTACTATTATTGCTGCTACTACTACTGCTGCTGCTAGTACTTCGACTGCTACTGCTGCTGTTGTTGCTACTATTACTACTACCACCACTACTACTACTACTACTACTACTACTACTACTACTACTACTACTACTACTACTACTACTACTACTATTACTACTACTACTTCTACTTTACCCTATGACCCTGCAGTTTCCAGTGCAAGGTTATTCTGGCTGTATTGCTATCAGATGTTCAGTCTGTGCGCTTTCCAACGCCAGCATCTTTCCTTTCCCCTGTTGATTCACTGGAATTCGACGTTTTACTGTTTGCCTGTGGTGCCTGTAGTGTTATAGAAGGGCAAGGGAATGACAGAGAGATGGGTGCAGGCTTGATCATGTGGATGGAGCGAGGCAAGAACACGTGACATGACATGTGGTTTTTGTAATCTTCTGAAATGACGAAATATGATAGCCTACCCTTGTGGGCACGGTACATCACGATCATGAGGGTTATACGAAGAACCCTATTTCTAAGGAGTTGCAAACTGGGTAAGCATGTCCATCTTACATTCCACACTTTCAAACACCCACCTTTCACACACATTTTATATATAAAGCATGTTATGTTCGTGAAACAGAATTCGTAGAAAATGCGTAGAAAAGAACATTACAAAAGCCAGACAGACTGACAAACAGATTAAAGGACAGACGGACAGACAGTAGATAGATTAGTAACACAGATTCTTACCCTTCTTCTTCTTCTTCTTCTTCTTCTTCTTCTTCTTCTTCTTCTTCTTCTTCTTCTTCTTTTTCTTCTTCTCGTCCTCTTCTTCTTCTTCTTCTATTTCTGTTTCTTCTGGTTCTTCTTTCTTTTACCATTTCCCGGCGCATTAGGGCATAGGTCCACAGACAAGACACCCCATGTGATCGTATCTGATGCTATGGTATTCAGCCTTCCCAGTTTTCTTACTGTTTAGTTACTTGTTCCGTGGATTTTATCGGACTTTATTTTTGTTTTCTATTGTTGTGTGGGTCGGCTCTGTGGCTAAGTCGATGCGAACGCTTCCTAATGCCGGGGTACCGGGTTCGATCCCAGCTGCGGGCCATACGCCTTGCGTTGGTTTCGACAGTGGTATCAGGGAGCTGACCGTCCAGGGCAATGGCAAACTACTGGAATGTCTAGTGAAACCACACAACAGCCAGGGGCTTATGGGGTTGGTTCTGCAACGTCCTGTAAAGGATACGCAACTAACCTTTTGTTGTGTGGAGAGGGCCGCCTTAGTATAGACGCTCGCCTTCGGAAAGGAAGAAAGTGTTTACTGGTCGTGGCTGTCAGGTCAACTTAGCCTTAAATAGGTATTAAGTACAGCACTTGGAACTAAAGGCGGTCGGTGGGAATTAAGCATGAAAATTGGTAATTTTCTTCTATTTATGTTGTGGGATCCGGTGCAAAGACATTGATACTGTTTTCGGGTTTTCCCAAGCCTGACCCATCTAATCACAGTGTCTTTACCAGAACTCTTACTATAGGCAGACACGAATTGGAACTGATGTGCATTCACAGAGATGGAAGATGGCAAAGTCATGAAACGCTATCAAGTCAATTAGGAAGAGCCAGAGACATGGTGTGACCAAATAAATGACAATTAAAGCGGAAAAGGGAACGAGTAAAACACAGGCAGAGAAGTTCGAGGGGGAAAAAGTTGTTTTACCGAGGAATGGAAATCAGGAAAAGCATATGACATTGCGGCATTTGTTACGTATACCTCATCATCATAATCACCATCAATGTTCTGTTGTGCCAGTATATGTCACATAGAGTTAGCAGTCTGTTCCTCAATTCCGTTCTATTATGTGCAATCAATTGGCTTCTCTCACCCACGTTCGTTTTTGGGTTGCGTTTGGGCGTCTTCATCTCCTTAATCCCTTTATTTCCAATTTTATTTCCTGCTTGGTGATTCTCTGATCATTTCTTCTCAATGTGTGTCTAATGTAGGGCCTTTTTGTTTGTCTCCTACCTGTTGTTACCAGTCTTTGGTTCTTTGGTAACATCCTGCCCTAGATGACGTCACCGGACAGTCGATCGAACATTTTAGAGGGAGGTAAGACTGGGTTTCCTAGCTTCTGATGCTTTTAACGACCCCAAAACATCTAGAACTGGCACTAATCCGAACCCACGAGAGAGTGCAGCCTAGGTCAAACGACTGCATGCAACCTAATTCCCACGACTGCATGCAGCCTATCTGAAAAAAATTAGACTCATGTGACGTTTGTATTTTCTGTGTTTGGGGTAGGATATTAGGAAAGCACCCAGTCTTTTTCTTGACATTATCTTTTTTGGCGTCTGTGGCTTAGGCCTTTTGAGTGCGCCTCGTAATGACGGGGTGTCGGGTTCGATCCCAGCTGCGAAGGATTTTTCTTGCCTTAGATTCGACAGCGGCACTGAGAGCTGACCTTTTAGAAAGCAATGGCAATGTAAAATTAGTCTAGACAAACCACAACAGCCAACAAATTGGTCTATAACGTCCCATAAAGGATACGAAACTAATTCTTCTACGGTTCACAATAATCATAGAAGACTTTCAGCTTCGTCAACAGTTAGTGACAGCCGTCATGGAGATAATCTGACGTGAATGCCACCTGGTGGCAGACACTTGTCACCGTTGTGTGTCGTTATGGCGTGTCAGTGTCGCCTGCTCGTTCTTTATGCAAACAACGATATCTCCCTGGAAAACCCGAAAAGCAGTGGCACTGAGGTAGGAAAGGTGCGAAAGAAGCTGATAACAGACAGACGAAATAAAATCAAATTCTCCCTAACAAAACATCTGCCTCCTTTTCAATCAAAAGCGCCCTTCATCAAAATTTCCTCCTTAATTTAAAAAATCAACCCCCGCCCCCCACGCCGACAAATAATAAACCCCCCCAACCCAATCCCCCCCCCCCCCCCCCCCCCCCCTTAACTATCAAAATTCCTCCATTTAAAAACCCCATTGCTCCCTCAACAACCAATTTCCCTTTTAAAAAAAAAATTTCCTCCTTAACAAAAAAATGCCCCCCCTATGGGCCTGGGCCCACACTGGAAAACCTGCTTGAAATAACTGCTTTTTTATGAATGAGTTGAAAAGGGAAAAACCTTGGGGTTTTTGATAGACAGTTTTTTAAACGTGTGTGGTAGTTGGGAATACGCGCATTTAAATCATAAAAAATTTGAGCAAGTCTCGATTTTAGATAGACAAACCCGCCCTTCCTTACGAAATTTGCTTACATCCCCACTCCTTTTAGGACGTAATTTTTTTG
>CAJHNH020002678.1:70000-81157 GCA_905116865.2 Candidula unifasciata | reverse complement strand
CTGTCTCAGACCCTCATATCTTTGCCTAGAAAATTATGTCTATACTGTCTCAGACCCTTATCTCTTTGCCCACAAAATCCTGTCTATAATGTCTCAGACCCTCATCTCTTAGCCCACAATATCATGTCTATACTGTTTCAGACCCTCATCTCTTAGCCCACAAAATCTTGTCTATACTGTCACAGACCCTCATCTCTTTGCCCACAAAATCATGTCTATATGTCTCAGACCCTTATCTCTTTGCCTACAAAATCATGTCTATACTGTCTCAGACACTCATCTATTAGCCCACAAATTCCTGTCTATACTGTCACAGACCCTCATCTCTTTGCCCACAAAATCATGTCTATACTGTCTCAGACACTCATCTCTTTGCCCACAAAATCATGTCTATACTGTCTCAGACACTCATATCTTTGCCTACAAAATCATGTCTATACTGTCTCAGACCCTCATCTCTTTGCCCACAAAATCATGTCTATACTGTCTCAGACCCTCATCTCTTTGCTTAGAAAATCATGTCTATACTGTCTCAGACAATCATCTCTTTGCATACAAAATCATGTCTATACTGTCTCAGACCCTCATCTCTTTGCTTACAAAATCATGTCTATACTGTCTCAGACCCTCATCTTTTTGCCTACAAAATTATGTCTATACTGTCTCAGACCCTTATCTCTTTGCCTACAAAATTATGTCTATACTGTCTCAGACCCTTATCTCTTTGCCCACAAAATTATGTCTATACTGTCTCAGACCCTTATCTCTTTGCCTACAAAATTATGTCTATACTGTCACAGACCCTTATATCTTTGCCTACAAAATCATGTCTATACTGTCTCAGACCCTCATATCTTTGCCTACAAAATCCTGTCTATACTGTCTCAGACTCTCATATCTTTGCCTAGAAAATTATGTCTATACTGTCTCAGACCCTTATCTCTTTGCCCACAAAATCCTGTCTATACTTTCTCACTCATCTCTTTGCCCACAAAATCATGTCTATACTGTCTTAGACCCTCATATCTTTGCCTACAAAATCCTGTCTATACTGTCTCAGACCCTCATATCTTTGCCTAGAAAATTATGTCTATACTGTCTCAGACCCTTATCTCTTTGCCCACAAAATCTTGTCTATAATGTCTCAGACCCTCATCTCTTTGCCTACAAAATCATGTCTTCACTGTCTCAGACACTCATTTCTTTGTCTACAAAATTATGTCCATACACAAAAGAGATGATCTAATTTACCTTAAAATTCCCATTAGGGACGGTCGTGGGTAAACTTCCACAACCGCACTTGGGGGTAACGCCCAGGCTACATGCTCGAGCTGTGGAGTGGACGAGAGCCGACGCTGAAATACTGTACACGTAGGCCTGCTCTCTGGTGCCTGCAAAACATTTGAAAAAGCTATGTACTAACCTGAGAAAACACGTACAACATTCAAACAGAAAACACCCGAGGGCAGGGCAGGGGAACCCCTCTGGTTCTGTGGGAAAGACTTCTGCCTTGAGCTTTGACGTCGAGGCTTGTTTCAGTAAATGTGTGGCTCACGGCAACTTGTATGGCGGAACTCTGACGATCGTCGCTGAAGCTAAGGACTTCATATGATGTTTGACCCTCACGGCAGGCTACTTCTTCAGAAAGTCCATGCCGTGTGGCATATGTATACCCACAACTTTCTGTCTCATGCGCTTTTAGTCAACTCTGACAACAAATGATCCTGCTTGCCATGATGTCAAAGTGTCCAGCATCTTGTCTCTTGGTCTGCCTCTGCTCCCCTCCAATTTTCCTACTGTCACGATGTACTCCAGTTATGCTCCTTCTCATCACATGACCAAAGAATCTAGATTGTCTCTTTCTGATGTGGGCAATCGGCTCTCTTCATGGGTCGGTTTCTTTCAAGACATCCTCATCACTCTTTGTTTTATCTCCAGTGTATTCACATTGGCAACTATGAACCTCTATAAACTACAGTAACAAGTCGACAAATGCAATGGTATGGACATGTAATAAGGTCTAACGCCCTCTTAAAAACAATACTGCACGGCTCGGTAGAGGCAAAGAGAAGAAGAGGCAGACCAAGAAAGACCTGGTTACAGAACCTGACTGACTGGACAGGCCTCAGGTATGCAACCATGAAGTCCATCGCAACTGAACGCCAAAGGTGGAGAGAGCTGATCAGACAGTCAACATAAACTGGTGACCCGACGACACGTAGTGTTACGTGATGATGATGATGATTCTCATCCTTCGTCTATAAACCACAGCTCCGCAACTTGCAAATAATTTTCCACTAATCTACCAACTGTCCATTATTCAGGCTGCGTAGCGTTGTTTTAAAACTTTACAATTCAGGTCCATAATTTGTTCATGATTTTAAAAGCCTACACAATATGCAGGCTATATATTTACAGACCAATCGGCGCTAGATGGGTGGTTTAGTCAACCCTATGCCAGCAGCCGTTACTTCACTATTTAAACTAGATCAAAACTGGAGTCAAAGTCAATTGTTAAAAAAAAAAAAACCATCCAGCCCAATACGGATTCGAACCCAAAATTATCGGGGCGAAAGATAAGTGTAAATTAAAGACATGGCCAGCTGTCAAATCTGCAGAATATGTGTGGATAAACAGGCGGGTATCCGTGTAGCCGGATTTGATCCCTAGCCTGACAAGTGATTACCCACACCGCGTTATCTGGGACGTCTTTTGAAGTTTCCAAATCCTAGATTTAAAGAATCAGCTTGGGTGTAGATATCTCTAAAGGCAGGCGTCTGAAGAGACAGCAAGATAAACAGTGAGAGGTTTAAAGCAGCGGTTCTCAACCTGTGGGTCGCGACACTTTAGGAGATCGAAAAACCCTTTTAAATGGGTCGCCAAAGACTATCGGAAAACAACACATTCACTGAAGTTCTGAAGAATTAACAAAAATAATGTTATAGTTAGGACAAGGAAAGGGAGGGGGGGGGGAGGGGTGAAGAAGAGAAGGGGGAGGGGAGGGACTGCAACATGAGGAACTATATTGAAGGGTCATTGCATTAAGAGGGTTGAGAACCACTGGTTTAAGGGTTTTGTTGGAGAATACAATGACATGACCAGTGTTTCGAATGTTAGCTCTTTGTTAGCTAGAACAAGTGTTAGCTCTTTGTTAGCTAGAACAAGTGTTAGCTCTTTGTTAGCTAGAACAAGTGTTAGCTCTTTGTTAGCTAGAACGAGTGTTAGCTCTTTGTTAGCTAGAACAAGTGTTAGCTCTTTGTTAGCTAGAAAAAGTGTTAGCTCTTTGTTAGCTAGAACAAGTGTTAGCTCTTTGTTAGCTAGAACAAGTGTTAGCTCTTTGTTAGCTAGAACAAGTGTTAGCCCTTTGTTAGCTAGAACAAGTGTTAGCTCTTTGTTAGCTAGAACAAGTGTTAGCTCTTTGTTAGCTAGAACAAGTGTTAGCTCTTTGTTAGCTAGAACAAGTGTTAACATTTGATTATCCTTACAGAAATAAAGGCGTAATTAGTTACAGATTATCAGAGCGTATTGAGAAAAAAAAATGAGAAAATAATTATTAAAGATGTGGATACAGTTTTAAATTAACTAAAAAAAAAATGGTGTAAATTAGTTCGAAAACCAAAACACGAATAGACGATTACAATAAATGCAAGGAAATTAAAGTGAATAAAGGAGGAGGAAGAGGAAAAAGGTGAGGTGCAGGAAATATGAAGAAACAAAGTGAATGTAATGTCTCTCCTCCCGCATCCCATGTGTGTGTGTGTGTGTGTGCGTGTGTGTGTGTTCAGGAGCCCAACGGGGGAGGTGGGTGGACGTCTTAATGAAAAAAAGATAGAAAGCCAGCCAGCCAGCCAGCCAGCCAGCCAGCCAGCCAGCCAGCCAGCCAGACAGACAGACAGACAGACAGACAGACAGACAGAGAGAGAGAGACACAGACAGACAGACAGACAGACAGACAGACAGACAGACAGACAGACAGACAGACAGACAGACAGACAGACAGACAGACAGACAGACAGACAGACAGACAGACAGACAGACAGACAGACAGATAGATAGATAGATAGATAGATAGATAGATAGATAGATAGATAGATAGATAGATAGATAGATAGATAGATAGATAGATAGATAGATAGATAGATAGATAGATAGATAGATAGATAGATAGATAGATAGATAGATAGATAGATAATAATAATAATACTTAACCATTTGACTTATGCTTCGCTAACACTGGCTGTAAACTCTTGCGGAAACTTCTAGTAGTTCATCCACGTCTTTAGCATATTTGCAGTTCTACGGTCTGTGTTAATTTTTGTAAACTGGCTTTTGCTTTGCTTCGTGAACACTGGCTGTAAACTCTTGCGGAAACTTCTGGTTGCTCATTGACTTATTTTGCATATTTGCAGTTGTACGGCTATGTTAATTTTTGTAAACTGGCTTTTGCTTTGCTTCGTGAACACTGGCTGTAAACTCTTGCGGAAACTTCTGGTTGCTCATCGACTTATTTTGCATATTTGCAGTTGTACGGCCTGTGTTAATTTTTGTAAACTGGCTTTTGCTTTGCTTCGCGAACACTGGCTGTAAATTCTTGCAGAAACTTCTGGTTGCTCATCAACTTCTTTTGCATATTTGCAGTTGTACGGCCTGTGTTAATTTTTGTAAACTGGCTTTTGCTTTGCTTCGCGAACACTGGCTGTAAACTCTTGCGGAAACTTCTGGTTGTTCATCCACTTCCTATACATATTTGTTACCAAAAAATTTGCAATGATAAGGAATTGATTTCATCCAACAAGATTAAACTGGACAAATTTGTTTGTGCTGTTTCTACCTTGAGGATACATATTTAGTAGTGCTATAAGTAAGTTAAGAAAACTACTCTAGGTGAAAAAAGTATTGCACATATCAATTTCAATTGTGCTTGTTTACTAATTATTAAACAACAGTATAATTATATGTTGTAGTAGTCTACTAATAATAATAATAATAACCATCAATCATTTATATTTATGTTATGTATGACATGTGTATGTTTCATAGCAGTATTTTTATGCGCTAAATTTGATAAAGTACAAATGTCACCTCTCCGCTCCCCCCCCCCAACCCCACCCCCACCCCCCCCCCCACCCCCCACTCCTCTGATGCAACAATACCCTCTCAGAATCAAAGAGTTAGCACTGATATTTCTTTACTTTTGCTGGAACAACTTTTAGTTTACATCTAAACGTTATTGATGTTTATGTTCATGTTGACTGTAGCAAAAGCATTTTTGTTTGTCTGTAAGAGCATTTATTGTTATATTTAATTGGCACACTTATTTACCTTAGAAATGACGTATAGTTCTAAAAAATATGTCGAAAATTAATGAAACTGTAGTTTAATTTGCGTATGCATCTCCTCGATAAAAACTGTGGACGCAGAGGGACTCAATTCTTGCACAAGAACGGGAATTCCCGTGTGAGCTGTACGGCCTTATAAATCTGGAGCTGGCAGTGGACTGGCTGGGCGACGCTAGATGGCTCGTGATCATGGTACGTTCAATTGGCTAGGTAATCTTAGATCTGATTTCCATTGTGCATCTTTGTAAGGATATAGTTTGATGGCAGGTCGCTATACGTGATTTGTTGGCATATTGAAGCTTAACGCCCATGTTAAATATGTTTCGGTTTTTGCCAATGGTTGAGGTAATCTCGCTGAGTGTATGGTGTCATTATCATATTTCATTTTTTGCTGGAGATAATTCATGTTTAGATTCTGGTCGATCACGTTGTTGTTGTTAATGTTATTCGTGGACCACGCTGATGTTATGTTGAGTAAAATAAACAGGTGTTTAATGCAATCATAATTCATTTGCTTGAATTAATTTAGGATCTGTAGTCCGTGGTTCGTCTAGGTGTTTGTAACCATGCAGTTAGGTCGTCGTCATGTAACTCATTATACGAATATTCATAGTTAGGGTCTCAGTGAAATATTTTAGGATCTCTGCACAGAAGAACCCCTGTCTTTTCTTTACTTCCCGGTTTTTGTTCTTTAGCGGGGAACTGTTACTTTTGTTCTAATCACAATTTGCTCCTTTATCTCTCCCTTCTTCTGTGTTTTGCCTCCTTCTTTCTTTATCACAGACAGATAGACAGACTAACAGACGGACGGACAGACAGACAGACAGACAGACAGACAGACAGACAGACAGACAGACAGACAGACAGACAGACAGACAGACAGACAGACAGACAGACAGACAGACAGACAGACAGACAGACAGACAGACAGACAGACAGACAGACAGACAGACAGACAGACAGACAGACAGAGACAGACAGACAGACAGACAGACAGATAGATAGATAGATAGATAGATAGATAGATAGATAGATAGATAGATAGATAGATAGATAGATAGATAGATAGATAGATAGATAGATAGATAGATAGATAGATAGATAGATAGATAGATAGATAGATAGATAGATAGATAGATAGATAGATAGATAGATAGATAGATAGATAGATAGATAGATAGATAGATAGATAGATAGATAGATAGATAGATAGATAGATAGATAGATAGATAGATAGATAGATAGATAGATAGATAGATAGATAGATAGATAGATAGATAGATAGATAGATAGATAGATAGATAGATAGATAGATAGATAGATAGATAGATAGATAGATAGATAGATAGATAGATAGATAGATAGATAGATAGATAGATAGATAGATAGATAGATAGATAATAGAACAGGAAGACAAATTCCAGACAAGATGAACTGACAAAAAATCTTTTTAAAAACAAGCCTGTGCTAAGCCCTAGTGCTAAAGCCGGTGTGTATGCAAGCAAGTACCCTTGTGTTTTACGACAGTGTTAATACAGACACCGGTTATCTGGCATTGTTCTAGCGATAACGTCAGACAGACAGGGTCGGCTACCAGAAGTGGGTTCCAGGGGAATTATGACCTGTGACGGAGAGATAATTGTTGCACCTGCGTGAACTGGCAGATTCTCTAGAGATCGCTATCTCATTGTTCTTGCTTTGTGTTCGTTTAGCTTCTTCCGGCGAGTGGGAATGTTCATTGTTGTCTTTCGGTTTTTTTCCCCGGTGGAAAAGGATGAGGAGTCACTTTTGGCTTTTGTAGTTCTTCTTCTTCTTCTTCTTCTTCTTCTTCTTCTTCTTCTTCTTCTTCTTCTTCTTCTTCTTCTTCTTCTTCTTCTTCTTTTTCCTACTCTGCTACTGTTGCTTTATCATATCATTATCATTAAGATTATCAGCATAAATTTCTTCTTCTTCTTCTTCTTCTTCTTCTTCTTCTTCTTCTTCTTCTTCTTCTTCTTCTTTTTTTCTTCTTCTTCTTCTTCTTCTTCTTCTTCTTCTTCTTCTTCTTCTTCTTCTTCTTCTTCTTCTTCTTCTTCTTCTTCTTCTTCTTCTTCTTCTTCTTCTTCTTCTTCTTCTTCTTCTTCTTCTTCTGCTGCCGCTGCTGATGTTGCTGCTGCTACAGTATTGTAGAAACCATGGGTTCCCTATGCAATATGATCAATCAGCTTTGTTTACACTAAAAGAAAAGTTAGAAGTTATGTTGCTTTTCTTGCATCAAGCTGTAGGAAAAGCTCATTAATTTTTTTTTTTTTTTCAACATGAGAAATGAAAGAGCATGTACTCACCTCTGATCAAGTCTACAGACAGACCAGGCACTCTCAGGATCGAGCTGCAGTTCCATCTCCTGTCGGCAAACTGCTTCTGACAGGTCTCCACAGCCACCGAGGCTGAGACAACAACTGTGGGCATGAGGTCAAGGTTGTCCCGGCACAGCTTCAGTTGCCGCGCAACCAGACCCGTGTTTCCGGTACAGTTTTTGATGGTATCCCACGGTCGTTGTTTCATTCGGTACAAAGCTCTGCGTGAGAGATAATATCAGTTTGTACCAGGGTCATGTAATTAGATAATGTAATATTCAAATCAAAAAATAATAAATGGACAGAAAGCGCAGAAATGGGAATTAAAACCAAGTTAAAAAAAAAAGAAGAAAAAAAATTGGTGAAAAACTGGGATGAGCTGCACGCTATGGCTAGAAACAGGACGAGTTGGTAAGGGAAATTTGTTCCAGTGAGCGAAAAAAGACAGATCAAATAGGAATATTTCATTGTCATTAGTTCTTGTTTAGTAGCAATCAAATACACGACTGCCGGTTTGCTATGTCTATCCCGTAGAGGGCAGGAAAAGTCTGACCCCCTGGGTGATCGTCTGCTTCCGAGCAAGCAACTGCGGCCGTTAGCCTGGAACCTCGAGGCTTTTTGTCATTAACAATACAAGACGAGACATGGTAACGACATTGGAAAGAAAATTGGAATAAGACAGTGTCTGGTTAATACTGACAGACAAAATTAAATGGTTCAGACCAGAGTACTTATGCGACTTTTTACAGTAGAACATCTGGTAGTAAGGCGAGAGGAAGACCAAGAAAGAGATGGATACATGGTGTAGTTGAAATCTGCAAACAAAAGATGAACAAATCTATCACTCGAGCCACCCGAAAAGGGCAAGATAAATACAGAAAACCACGACACTGGGCTACAACCTGGTATCAGTGAGACGACAAAACCACGACACTGGGCTACAACCTGGTATCAGTGAGACGACAAAACCACGACACTGGGCTACAGCCTGGTATCAGTGAGACGACAAAATCACGACACTGCGCTACAACATGGTATCAGTGAGACAACAAAACAATGATACTGGGCTACAGCCTGGTATCAGTGAGACAACAAAATTACGACACTTGGCTACAACCTGGTATCAGGAAGACGACAAAACCACGACACTGGGCTACAACCTGATATCAGTGAGACGACAATACCACGATACAGGGCTACAACCTGGCATCAGGGAGACGACAATACCACGACACTGGGCTACAACCTGGTATCAGTGAGACGACAATACCACGACACAGGGCTACAACCTGGTAACAATGAGACGACAAGACCACGACATAGGGCTGCAACCTGATATCAGTGAGACGACAATACCACGACACAGGGCTACAACCTGGTAACAATGAGACGACAAGACCACGACATAGGGCTGCAACCTGATATCAGTGAGACGACAATACCACGACACAGGGCTACAACCTGGTAACAGTGAGACGACAAAAGAAGAAGAAAGAGGAATCTGACCTCTAAATTAGTATCACTTACAGTGCCTAGAGTTAGGCTTTTTGTTCAGGGGTTAGTCAATCTCTGTGTTATGTGTATCTAGGTGTTACGTGTTGTATATATGTGTTATATGTTATCTACGTGTTACGTGTTGTATATATGTGTTATATGTTATCTACATGTTACGTGTTGTATATATGTGTTATATGTTATCTACATGTTACGTGTTGTATATATGTGTTATATGTTATCTACGTGTTACGTGTTGTATATATGTGTTATATGTTATCTACGTGTTACGTGTTGTATGTATGTGTTATATGTTATCTACGTGTTACGTGTTGTATATATGTGTTATATGTTATCTACATGTTACGTGTTGTATATATGTGTTATATGTTATCTACATGTTACGTGTTGTATACATGTGTTATATGTTATATACTGTTACGTGTTGTATACGTGTTATATGTTATCTACATGTTACGTGTTGTTATATATGTTTATATGTTATCTACGTGTTACGTGTTTGTATGTATGTGTTATATGTTATCTACGTGTTACGTGTTGTATATATGTGTTATATGTTATCTACATGTTACGTGTTGTATATATGTGTTATATGTTATCTACATGTTACGTGTTGTATACATGTGTTATATGTTATCTACATGTTACGTGTTGTATACATGTGTTATATGTTATCTACGTGTTACGTGTTGTATATATGTGTTATATGTTATCTACGTGTTACGTGTTGTATACATGTGTTATATGTTATCTAGGTGTTATGTGTTGTATATATGTGTTATATGTTATCTAGGTGTTACGTGTTGTATACATGTGTTATATGTTATCTAGGTGTGTAATATGCTATCTAAATGTGTTAAATATATTTTTAAAGTTTTTTTTTAATATATCTATGAGTGTTACATTATGTTGTCTGTGTATTTTATGTTTTTTTATGTGAGTTATGCGTTATCTATGGGAGTTATATGATATATTTTGTGTTTATGTGTTATTTGTGTGTGTGTTATCTATGTGATTTTTGTGTCATCTGTGTAAATTATGTGTTCTTTATGTGTGGTGTTTGTTAACTAAGTGTGTTTAGTGTTATCCAGGTGTGTTTTGTGCTGTTTATGCGAGTTAAATATGTGTGTTATATGTTATCGATATATATTTTGTGTTATATATGTGTGTTATGTGTTATCTAGGTATGTTATGTGTTATATAGGTGTGTTATATGTTATCCATATGAGTTATGTGTTATCTAGATATGTTATTCGTTATATAGGTGTGTTATATGTTATCCATATGAGTTATGTGTTATCTAGGTATGTTATGTGTTATATATGTGTGTTATATGTTATCCATATGAGTTATGTGTTATCTAGGTATGTTATGTGTTATATAGGTGTGTTATATGTTATCCATATGAGTTATGTGTTATCTAGGTATGTTATGTGTTATATATGTGGTTATGTGTTATCTAGGCATGTTATGCGTTATATATGTGTATAATGTGTTATCCATATGAGTTATGTGTTATCTTTATTAGTTATTTGTCAGCGTCTGTGGCCTAGGCGTTGTGAACACGCTTCGTAATGCCGCGTTCGATATGCGCTGCATGTGATTTAAAAGCAAAATGTCTTGCATTCGTCATGACAGTGGTACAGAAAACTGACGGTTCATGAGCAATGGCAAATTATTGAACGTAAAATTTGTTTAGAAAAACCGCAACAGCCAAACACTGTTGTTGTTGGACCCGCAACGTCCTATAAATGATGCGCAGCTAACTAGTGTGTTACCTAAGTGTGTCATGTGTTTCCTATGTGCTTTTTATGTGATCTACATATTATCTATGTGAGTTACATATTATCCATGTGAGTTACATAATACCTATGTGTATTATGTAATACCTATGTTAGTTATGCCTCATCTATATGTATTATTTGTTATCTTTGTGGGTATATGTTAGGTGTCTTCATCTACATTAT